>CANUEY010028597.1:0-14806 GCA_948099555.1 Croton setiger
TTGTGTCCCGAAATCGGGTGGCGACTCTTTTAAAACTCTTTTACTCTCAAAATAATTTTTAAGACCGACTGGTTCGGCATCGCAAAGCTAAAAATGTTTTGACACCTCCCTTTATAAAAATAATAAGTATTTTCGTTGGCGGGTGCGCAAAATCCGGCCGTCAACAACACTGCTAGAACTAATCCACGCAGATATCTCCTCCTTCTCCTTCTCATCTTCTCCAATCTCCTCATTTTCCCGTTCATCCGGACTGTAAATTGCTAAATTAACATCCTCATTTTCCCATTCCGTATGTTCTGGGTCGATACTTTTATGTGTAGAGCCGCTTGTTTCGCTTGCGACAAACGATTCAGAAATAGTAACAACTTGAACATCGGCAATTTGTTCCGCTGATACATACAAAAGCTGCAAAAAGGGTAAAAATAAAAATTCTAAGTCAACTTTAGTGGCCAATTTTATAATTTTTTATGTATGACATTGCAAATTAACGACAAAATGTCAAAGTTAAAAGCGTGGTGGCTAAAGTATATATTTTGCCAAACTGTAGTAATGACAGAGCATTATGCCAAAATAGAGTGATGAAATAGTAATTATAGTCAAACATCAATGATGAAATAGAAATTTTTTCCAATTATATAAATAAAACCTCAACCTGGTCATACATGATATTAACAGAAACATGGAAATGTTATATGCGCAATAAAGAAGTATTGTAGAAGCTTTAAATGCAAAGGTATATGGAAATGGCACACAAGCTCTAGTTATTGCTCATGGGTTTGGTTCAGACCAAAGTGTTTGGCAAGTTCTCATACCCTATCTTGCTTGCTGCTTCAAGATTGTAGTTTTTGACTTGGTTTTTTCACCAAATGTGAATCCCCAAATTCTATGATTCCAACTAATAATCAAATTTTAATGGGTATGCAGAGGATTTGATAAGGGTTCTTGATGAGTTGGATGTGAGAAACACCATATATATGGGTCATTCTATGTCAGCCATGATTGGTTGCTTAGTTTTAATAAAAAGCCCATAACTTTTCACCATCTTATTTACTTTCTAACTCTAACTTGATTTTCATTAAAATCACAAATTAGTCTCTTTAACCTCGTATTCTCTGACACACTCTAGTATTTTCAACAATCTTGTTTTTGAGACTTACATTCATCTTTTTTAAAATATTAGTCTTATTTTTCAAATGTACATATTTATGCAAGTTTCATGAATTTATCTTTGTACTTATCTTTCATATCAATGTATTTATTGCATTTAGTTGTTGTTTGATAAAATAAATTAACAAATTTTATCATCGCATCATTTATAAGCATATAATTATCATAAAAAATGCAATCACTATCATCACAAACAATATCATTTATCGAGCTAGGTTTTAGGCTTACCTCTTGTGTAGCTTCTTCTTGTGAGACAAGGTAAGAGTTGATGAGGTGGCTTTCTTCTTCTTCAATTGTAAAAAAGCATAAGTGAACACTTTCACTTCAACCTTCATCTTCAACACTAGAGTCATCAATACTGCTTAAGGTAGCTTGAAATGGGCTATTCTTTTCTTTCTTGGATCTTTTTTCCTCCTTGCTCTTGTCTCTCCTTCTATCCTTCTTAAGCTTGGGACAATGATTCCTTATGTGACCTACATTTTTAAATTCATGGCAAGTGAGGAGTTTAAGATTTTTCTTGAACATCTTCCTATACTTTGAATTTTTTTGCAAGTGAATCAAACTTCTTGTTGAGGAGAATTATCTCCATCTTTTTCCTCCTCACCAATGCTAGAGGTTTCTTCACAAGGTTTGCTTTTAACGGTCTTAAGAGCAATTAATTTCTTTTGAGTCACACTTTATGAAGCTTCTTCCTCCTTCAATCTTCTCTTTTAAGAGTAATCTCCTAAGAGAGAAGCTCTCCAATAAACTCACGAGCTTGCCTCCAAGAAATCACGAGAGGATCCCAAGAGTAAGGTGAAGCTCTTAGGATCTTATCATTAATTTCTCCAAGGGCATTATGCTTGCCCAACTTCTTCAACTCTGCTACTATAGCCAAGAAGCAATTTGTCATGGTGATGATGTTCTTTTCCGGTTTCCTCTTGAGGTTCTCATACTTAAAGATAGTGGTCAAGAGCTTCTCATTTCTAACTTGCTTGGTTCCTTCATGGTATTTCTTTAGTTCTTTCCATTGTAAAAGAAGTATAGCAATGTTAAATGCTTTTAGCTTTCTCTCTACCCTTGCTACCTAACAAAACACACTTGCAAAGGTGTTCTCTCTTATGTAGTCATGTTGCCCTTGCATAGAACACTTCTTTTCATCATATTGAGGGACAAGGATACCTTCATCATTCCTCATTTGAGGATGCTCATATTCTCATTTGATGTATGGCCATAAGTTTTGACTCTTCAAGTAAGCTTTCATTCGAATTTTTCAAAACATGAAATCGTTTCCATCAAAATAAGGCTTGAGATGATGTGAGTTAAGTTCTAGACTTGTTGCCATTGGTATCTTTTTTCACACTTAAGCTTGATGAAAGATACAAGCTCCGATACCAATTGTTGGTCCCTGGGAAACTACAACAGTGGTGAATTAGTTGGCCTTAAAAACTTTTTACAGAAGATTGGCAGAATTGTGAAGAAGAAATTTATAGTGGTTCAGCTATAACTCAAGTCTACATTCACTTCTCTAATTCCCTCAAATTGGATCATACTATCATTAAGAAAATTACAATAATGAAAGTTTTCTAAGCTTAATCCAACTTAAAGTTTAAGGCTAGCTCACCAACTAATTACAATTGAGTTTTTTAGCTCACTCAATGAACTAACTTAATCAAGAACAACAATGTAGAATATTAAAGACACTCTCAACAAACCTTATAAGAGATTTGATTACAAAGATAAATTGAAAGATGAGATTACTGAAATAGTGAATACTATTAAATTATAGTAGATGTTCAACCTCATAAAGATTATTGGTGGGTGTATTTATACCCTCATTTATTAAAATTCTGTAAAGTCACAACATCTAATGCAAATTTCTGCAAAAATTTTTCATGGAAAATTCAATTATTTAAAAATAATTAAAAACACCTAACACCCAATTTAATTAAACTAAACCTTAGCTTAATCAATTACATTAAATTCCAAAATCATAACAAAAATCCTAAACTAATTAAAAGCAATCAAAAGCACCAAACTCACGTAGAACCCTAAACCCTAATTTTCAATACAAACCCCAATTAATTAAATTTTAATTCCAATTAAATCAAATAATTTGAAAAACAATCAACCAGCATGTTCAAATATGCCTTAATTATATGAGATCAAAATAATTTAGAGGAAAAAATAAAAATCTCACAAATTCCCAAAAACATGAAAAATCAGTTGCTGGAACGAAGATGTGGCTCACCAAATGACAGAACACCACGGGAAAAACAATGAATCGAAACTCCAAAATGCCTCGTCGAATGATGCTTTTCTGTCGCCAAACGACATTGGGAGTGCCACGCTCCCAAGGCTAATTATAAGCGAACGAAAAATACATCTAAATTCTAGTTTTCAAGATACCCAAAATTTTAATCCTCTAAAACCCTTCCTCATATGTTAACTAGTCTATTTATAGAAAAATAAGACCCTAAAATTATATTTTAACTTTCAACTAATTAAATTAATTAATTAAATCCCATAATCTAAATAACTACTAAATTCAACTTAAGACCACATGCATTGACAATAAACCCTCAATTTGGATTAATTACAGATTTTAAATTAATACAAGTCAATAAAACATTTTAATTCATAAAAATACCAAAAGTAACAAAAATATCTTCATAACGCAAAAATACAATATCATACTCAAAACGACCATCTCGTCATCTTGAGTTAGGAGAGAGCGAATTTCAGTTATTACCGAATTACTGATCAGTAATTACTAAACTAAATCAATTCGGTAACCGAAAATTGGTAATGGTGATTTACCGATCGGTAATCAGTAATAACCGTTGTATTCGGTAGCAGAATCGGTAGGCGACTCTGAAATTTTCGGTAAAATTTTTTACTGAATTACCGAAAAAATAACCGACTTTTGACTCCTAAAAAAACCGAATTTTAACTCCTTAAAACTACGTCGTTTTGAAGTTGAATGTGGAATGAATATATATATATGTATTTCATAGGTTCGGTGATCAGTAATTACCGATCGGTAATCGGTAATGAAGCTAAAAAATTTCGATTTCCGACACTATTCGGTATCGGTAATGGTGATGGTAAATTTTGATCGGTTAACTGATTACCGACCGTTCGATAACGGTAATCGGTAACGGTTACCGATTGTTCACCCCTAGCTTAAGTATCAAATAGAAATTCAAATTACCAAATTATATCTAAACAAAACATAATGAGTAAAATAACCATTTTAGCCCGAAGGTGCAAATTTAACATTTTACTCCTAATGTGCAAATTTACCCCTAAAATCAACACTAACAAAAACTAAGGATTTTATAAACATATACTCTAAGGTCTTTTTATTTTGGAAATTGTATCATCGGGTCACTGAGGTTTAAAAAATGATACTATCAGGTCCTTCCGTTCAGAAACAACGTTAGTCAATTGAAAAAGTCAACGATTTTGATTAAAATTTTTCAAAATGATAAAACTACCCTTATTATTATTATTAGGGTTTCTTCTTCTTCTTCCCCTCTACTTCATCACCGCGCTCACTGCCGCCGCCGCCACCATCACCATCTCCTCCTCTACAGTCTACACATCCAGAAATCAAAATCAAAACTTAAATCCACCACCGCCAAACTCATCTGCCCAAATCTCCACCAGTACCACCACCACCTTTAGACAGCACCTCCACTGCCTCTTCCTTTCCCACCACCAACAGAACAGAAAATGAAAAAAAAAAGAACAAGAAAGCATGAAACCAGATCACACGCAATTAACAGACATCAACATCGCAAACAGAAAATGAAGAAAATGAAGAAGATGGTGGTGGCGGCGTTCTCTCTTTTCGTCTTCCGTTTTTCTTCTGCTTCCGTCGATTGTTGGAGAAGAAGAGAAAGGAAGAAATGAAGAAGAAAGTATCACGCGTGTTGCTCATGCTTTCAATTGAAACGACGCTGTCTTACTTAAGTTTAAACGCCGCCGTTTGTTAACAACAAAGCACATTCTTCAGCACTTCAATTAACTAGAGCTGCGCCGTTTTATCTCTTCAAACTCAGCGTTTCATTTAAATTGTTATCTTCTTCCTCCTTGTTCTCCTTCTGCTTCGATTTACCAGCAGCAACAGTAGCCTCCTTCATTGATGATTTCTGCTTCTCCAATAAGTTCTGCTTGTCATCCTGAATACAACCAAAGGAATTTTAATTAATTACTGCATTGCCATCACCTTTCAACATCTTTGGTCGGTCATTAATTTCTGCCGAATCAGAGGTGCTACACTAACCTACAAACTTGCGAAGCCTGCAACTTTTTAAAGAAACATGTGTAATGGAGAGAGGTCTAGTTCGTCGACAAAAATGTGGAAGCCTTGAAGAATAGATAGGGGGCAGTTTTTGGCAGCATCACTACCTGGTATTGATGATTAGCGGTGGTTCTTGACATTGCAAGCAGTCACAAAGAAGGTGATGACTGGTTTGATTTGTTGGATTGGTGTTATCGAATACCCCACATACCCGTTTGGGAACTTGGTAAGAAAATTCGATACATACTCGTACCAAATGGCTAAAATTGGTGAATTCAAGGAATCGAATTAAATAAAATCATTACAGTATAATGAGATTAAAATGGGGAATCCAAATATTAGGGAAGCCATCAGTGAGACTTTTATTTTGTCGGAAGAAAATGAAGAAGATGGTGGTGGTGGCGGCGGCAGTGATGGTGGTGATGAAGTAGAGGGGAAGAAGAAGATAAAACCTTAAACCTCATAATAATAATAATAATAATAATAATAATAATAATAATAATAATAATAATAATAATAATAATAATAATAATAATAATAATAATAATAATAATAATAATAATAAAAGAATGTTTGATTTAAAAATTGAATTTAATTAGTATGGTCTAATTCAAATAAATCATGGTCCGATTCAAATAAATTAAATATTAATTTTGTCATTTTGAAAAATTTTCAAAATAGAGAAACTCAGAATAAATTTTTCAAAATAGAGGAATTCAGAGTATATTTTACAGAAAACTATAAATAACGAAGACACAGATGAGGCAGTCGCATTTAAACCTTTCAACCTTTTTTAGGGCATTGTTTGTCGTTCTGGGCAAAAATTTGGGTTTACTCTTTTTGCAATTGGTTTTATTGATTCCTGCATTTCGTTCACGGTAGAAGCTCTAATTACTTCAATTTTAGTTTTAATTTAATTTGGTTGATCAATTTGTTGAATTTTTAATAATTTTTTTGGATTTGGGCTTCTTGATTTGGAAAACTTGAAGACGGTGGAATTTTTTGAATGAGTTTAAAGATTTAATAAGTTTGGGGTTTGAGGTTGGTGTTGAGAACATTCCAGAGAAAATAATGGAGTTTCGAAAATGAAAGAAAACAGAGAGATAATAAAAGCATGGTAGTCGTGGAGGCGGAGGAAAATGATAATCAAAGAAGAAGAAGCCCTAACATAACCAGCATGTGACAACCACAAACCCTGAAAAAATATTTTTTTTTTCTTGAAAATTTTATAAATAAATATTAAATATAAACATTAGACTAAACCAAAGTCAACTAAAGAATGAACATCTATTAAGTATTATAGTAAATTTAGAATTAATTAATTAGCAATTTTTATTTAAAATTAAATAAATAGTCGTATGTTTTTATTTTCTTTTATACCCTCTTCCTTTTTCTTCTACCTATAAAATTTAAAAAAAAAAATTGAAAACACAAAATGATTATCAGTATATAAATATTCATACATAAAAATATTTATATTATATACCTATGTACAAACAAATTCGTATATAAATATATTTATATATAAAATTTTATATATCTATATACAAATTCATACATAATATATTTATATATAAAATCTTATATACTTATATACAAATTCATATATAATATATTTATGTACAAATAATATACAAATTTATATATATATACAAAAAAAGATTATATACAAAAATGAATTTATGTACAAATTCGTATGTACATAGATTTATATACAAATAATGATTTTTACCTATATACCATATACCTACGCATAATATACTTATATACCTATATATCTACTTACAGATTCCATTGTTTTTTATAAAAAGAAATATACATATTCCAGTATTCAAAACTTTAAGGACGATTCTGGTAAGAAAATATATATGAATTTATGTACTAATTCTTGTTTGTATTTAGGTATATAAAATTTATATACAAATATTTATATATATAATATATTTACATTTTTGTGTTTTCAATTTTTAATTTAATAGGTACAAGAAAAAAAAGTATAAAAGAGTTTTATAATTTTTAATGGTCCAAATATGCTATTTTCTTTATTTTAAAAAAATTGCTGCTACTTACTACAATACAAAATCCAAATCTTCCCATTTACTTATATTTCTCAATGCATTATGGCTGGGCCAAGTGAGTTTTAATTTTTTTTTTTTTTTTTTTGCTAAAAACAAGAGGCTTTTATAGACTTTGTTAGCAAAAAATGTAAGTCATCATTCTTTTCTATTTAATTATCAGTATTATTTGTTAATTAATTTACTCTTTTAATTTTATATGTTTTTCTTGGAAGTGTTTGATTTATGGCTTAAGAGGTGTTTGTGTTATAGATTATTGGATGACATTTTATGAATACAAAATGCATTAAACTTAAGTTTCTAATTCCGCTCTTACACCTAGAAATATAATTTTAAAAATTGGAGGTCAGATTTACCAATATCTTAAGAATCCATAAGAAAGTTACTTTTTTAATTATGCCATTTTCTTAAAATAAGTTATTAGCTAATGAGTTAAAGGGTGTTTTTATATATAATTGGATTTAGGGTGCTTTTAGTTAAATGCGCAAAGTTTAGGGTATAATTATGATTTCTGCATACAGAAGAGAGAGAATGACTAGTAGCAGTAAAAATCTCATCTCTATCTTATTTATACTAACCTAATAATTCTATACAAGCAAATGTATAATAACATAATATACTCTAATACCCTCTTCATGTTGGAGAGTAAATTAACTACATCCAAGCATGGAAATAAAATTTTGAAATGCAGTATGAGCATGTTGTTTGGTAAAGAAATTTGCTAACTGATTGGTAGAAGAGACTGGCAGCAGTTTGATCAAACCACTTTGTATCTTCTCTCGAACTATGTGATAGTCAACTTCAAATACTTTGTTCTTTCATGAAATATTTTATTATGTGCAATATGCATGATTAATTGACAAAACAAGATAGGATTAGAATGGTCTGTATCTAAATCAATCAATAAATAATGTAACCATTGTAATTCACAGGTCACAGCAGCTAATGTCCGATATTCAGATTCAGAGGAAGACTTTGAAATAATATTCTGTTTCTTAATTTTCCATGAAACTAAGACTCTCCTAAAAATATACAAAAACCAGTGATAGATTTCGTCGTTAAGAAACATGCAGCCTAATCACAATAAAAAAATGCTTGTAATTTAAGATTACTAGAAGAAGGAAAGAAAAGTCTCATTCTTGGATTGTTCTTCAAGTATCTTAATGCTCTATGAGCAGCTTGTAAATATAATTCAGTTGGAAAATTAAGAAATTGAGATAATTTTTGGACAGCATACGAAATATCTAGCCTTGAATTAGTCAAATATAATAATTTACCTATTAAATGTCTATATTGTGTTTTATTTTCAATAACAGGCAACTTAGAAGTGTCAGTAGTATTAAAATTCACTATAATATGTGTTTTAAAAGGTTTTGAATTCAAAAAACAAACCAAATTCTTTCAATAAATCAAGTGTATATTTCCTTTGATAGAAATTAATACCTTTGATAGTTCTAGTAATCTTAAAACCTAAGAAAAATTTTAAATTTTCTAAATCTTTAATTTTAAAGGAATCATGCAGAAAAGTTTTAATCTTTTCAATGGAAGTTTTGTCATTTTCTGCTAAAAGTTACATCAACAAGTAAAGCAATTTAAGTACTTTTAGTCTTCTAAATAAACAATGAATAATTAGCGGATGATTCTTTAAACCCTTGAGAGAGTAATACAACAGTAAATTTTGTTATTCCATTGCCTACTTGCTTGTTTAAAATCATGCAAAGACTTATTTAACTTACAAACATGTATATTAAATTGAGAAAATGATTTTGATTAGTCTAAACCTTGTGGTAGTGTCATTACTTCTTAATTTAAATCTTCATATAAAAATGCATTATTTATATCAAATTTTTCTAAAAACCAATTTTTAGAGGCAGCAATAGTAAGCAAAGTTCTAACAATAGTCATTTCAGCAACAGGACTAAAAGTATCTAAATAATCCACACCCTCTTACTAAGTATATTCTTTAGCTACTAACCTAACTTTATACATTTCTAAAGTGTCATCACTTCGATATTTAACTTTAAAAATCAATTTACACCCTATTGGTTATTTTCATTTCGGTAAATGTACAATAATCCAAGTATTAGTTAATTTAAATGTATCTAATTCAGTTTTTATAGCTTTCTATCATTTTGGATGTTTGGCAGCTTAAGTTTTAAGTTCAGGTATCTTTTGAATAGCTAAAGTGAAAGTATTTTATAGTACTTAAATAATGAATAAAAAAACTTTTGATAAGTTATGTGGTGAAGTCTTTTTGGTATACATGTACTGAGTTTGTAAGCAAACATAATAATTTAGATATTGAGGTGGTTTAGTAACTCTAGTAGAATGCCTAATGCATGTATCATGTGATGGAACAACTTGTAATACCTGCTGTGAATTATTGGTAGTAATATTTAATGATATATCAAGAATACTAAAAGATGACAAATCAGTTGTAATAAAATGAAAAATATGTTTTTGGAAAATTACATCTTTAGATATTAAAAACTTGTTAGCTTTTAAAATTATAAAGCAAATAAATTTGGAGGCTTTAGAATCAAACTTTGTCCTATTATGTGATAAATTAGATGCATAAGCTAAACATCCAAAAAATTTAAGGTGATGATATTTTGGAAAAACATAATAAATCTTATAAAATGGTGTATAATTATCAAGAAAAAAATAGGCATACGATTAATCAAATACCTAACATAACCTATACATTCTTCCTAAAAAAAAGAGGTACATTACTTTGAAACATTAATGCCATAGCAACATTCAATATATGTTGATTTTTTCTTTCAACAATGTTATTTTGTTGAGGAGTGCCTACACAAGATGTTTGATCCAAAATGTCATAGGTTTGATAAAAGGATGTATTAATGGGTCCTTCAGATTTTAAAAATTGTACTATCAGGTCCTTCTGTTTAGTCAACTGAAAAAGTCAGATGATTTTAATTAAATTTTTCAAAATGACAAAACTACCATTTGGTTTATTTGAATCAAACCAAACTAATTAAACCCAATCTTTAAATCAAACCCTTATATCAACTCTTTATCTTCTCCAACTCTTCATCTTCTCTCTTTCTCCATTTATGAGATTCTTCTCCTCCTTTCTCTCACCTCATCTTTTCATCTCCTTTTTCTCTCTCATTTCACCTTCCTCTTTTTAAAAATCAACCAAAAAAAAAAAACAAAACAAACACCGGAACAACAATGGCTGCAACTCACGGAGGTGAAGCTTTGCCATTTTTCAGCTCAATTACTTCCTTTTTATGTGAAATTGTTTTCATTTTTTTTATTTTTTGATTAATTTTAGTTTATTTTCATTTGGGTATTTTTCTATTTGCTTTGATCGATCTCCCTTCCCATTTCAATTTTCTTCTTCCTCTGTAAAAATCTCTTATTTCTTCTTCAAAGTCTGTGTCTTTTTTGTTTGGGCTTTGTAAAAATCTCTCATTCTATGCTTAGATCTTATTTGTGCTCTTTCACAAATGTTTTGCTCATCCCAAGCATGGAGTAATTGGCCATTATAAGATTAACTTTTAAATTTTGCAAATAAATCCAAAAACCATTCATTTCCTCGTTCATTTTCTCAGCAACGAAACAGAAATAAACAAGAAATAGAAACTATGTGAAAAATACAAACAGCAAAACTTAAGCTAGCCAAAAATAAGACGACAAAAAAAAAACAAAATCAAAAAGAAAAAGACCAAAAAAAAAAAGAAACAATAAATGCAAGAACAAGAAAAAGAGAAATTAGATAAGAAACGAAAGAAAGAAAAAAAAATAAAATATACTAACAAAAAAGAAATCAACGAAAGTAGCAAATTGAAAGGAGATTTCTTTCTTTCGAAAATGGCGAGAACAAGAATGAAAGAGGACCTCTGCCTACAAAAGGAGAAGGAAGAAGATCGAAAGGAGGAGAAGCAATTTTTCAAAACAAAAAATCAAAGGTTAGAGAGAAAAATTTTAGGTGTTAAAATAATGTGAAATTATTGTTAAGAATAAGTAAGGAGGATGAAGAAATGGTTTAATTTAAAAATTGAGTTTAATTAGCATGGTTCGATTTAAATAAATCAAAGGATAATTTTGTCATTTTTAAAAAATTTAATCCAAATCGTTTGACTTTTTCAATTGACTAAGTCCATTTCTGAAAGGAAGAACCTGATAGTACAAATTTTAAAATCTAAAAGATCTATTAATACAATTTTTAAAATAAAATATCTCCGAGTATATTACATAAAATATAAGTAATATATTATAAGTCAAATTTGTAGAATTATTGTCCAACAGACTAATTGATGATGACCAATACTCTCATTTGTACTAACACTACGGCAGGCAGATGCACTTTTACAAGTCAAGTCTATTTATATCTTTCCTTTTTGTTTTGCTTTTAAAGTTTTAATGAAAATCAATTTTTTTTTTAAAATTAGCTTTTCCAAAAAAAAAAAAATTTTAATATTTTGATGCCGACACCTTAAGAAGGAAATTAATTGAACACCTTTATTGTTTGGCTTTTTAAGCAAAATTATCAACTTTATCTCTAAATATCTTCTCTTGGAAATGTTTGATATGAATCATCATTTCATAATCCATCTGCCATTTTATTATTACACCTTACAAATTTTTATTAAGTAACATTAAAATAAATTAATTGATATATGCATTTGTTATAATTTACTAAAAATATAATGCAATTTTTTTAGAAAAAATAGGACTAAAAAATTTACACTAAATCAAACTTTTTTTTAGTATAGTTATAAACTCACATGCCTGAACATGAATAGGAGGATTCAAATTTAGTTTGTTAATACTCGAGTGTAAAAGGCATACCACCTCTGCTGGCTCCCAACCACAAATCAAATCAAGTATTTTCGATTTGAAATAAACAACTAGTAATATGTGTTTGTGAGTTTGGATAAAATTTGTAAGTACTAAGTTTGAGATTTTCTGCAAACATACCCTTAAGTGATAAAATTACTATAAATTTTATTTCTGAAAATGTGGATTTTGCTACAAACATATCATATCAAACACCAAAAACATGTTGGATTTCTTAATAGCTTATAAGCAAAAGGCAAAGTAGAATTTATTAATTGAAGGGATGGTTGGGGTAATATTAGTAATGTGAGCCCAATTTTCATGTGGTGTTTCAATTAAGATGGAAGTTGTTTTGGGAGGTACAAATCCTTTTGTCAATTACCAACCCATTGGTTTGTCCAAAGTTGGGTAACAAAGAGGGACCATCTCCTTTTTGTAGCCACAGCTGCCAACTTTGAAATTTACATTCTCCATCTTTTTTAGCTATTTACTTTATCATCATACCACTAATTATTTCTTTTTACTACATTTCAATTCTTCAACTCATCAATATGAACAATTGATAGTATGATGAGTGATGAATCCTCTGCATTTGATTATTTTCTTCTATGCTCTCTAGTAATGCTATAGACTATTGGTATGTCCTGTAATGATTTTTGAATTAACTTTTAGTATTTTAACTATTAAAACGATAAAAGTGTTTTTTTTTTATAGCATTTAATAAAATAGTTTTTAAAATAAAAATTAACTTTTAAATGGTGTTTCATCAATACTAATCTTTTAACTCTTAATTTTTAATATTTTATAAACCATTATTATAAATTGTTAACAGTTATTAAATATAAATAGTTAATTTATCGAACACATTATATATAATACGTAACTATCTAATAACATTCATTTTTGTCCGAATCGTAATGCAATTAGTATTCTTTCTTTTATAAGAAATATTGATTTATCAAAACTATATTTTATGACCAATTTTGACTAATTATTTCATGGTGTGTAATTCAAAATTAATATTTATTCAACCAACTAACACCTATCATTTTGTAACTCTAAGTAGCCAACTAACCGCAATATAATTAGCTAAACCAAATAATGTAAAAGGAAGATTGAAATATAGGTAAACTTCTAACAAGGTTCCTTCACTTTGACAAATTTTGATCAATTATAGATTTTTGAATAATGTTAGGTAGTGTGGTTTTACTTTTTGTAATAGTAAATCTAATTTTTTTAAAAAAAAAAGTGCTAACTTTTGAGGTGTAAGCTTCCATCTTGGCTTTCACCATGTGATTGACCATAAAAGTTCAACCCATCTTCAGCTCTTTCTTTTCATTTGCTTAATCTATTTTACTGCTTTTAATCATATTAGTTAGTGAGAAGGATATAATTTTTTTTTTTTTACTATTTTCCAATCTGAGGGGACAACTGCTATAAAGTCTCTTTTACATAATTGACTATTTTAATTTTTATATTTTAAAAATATCCCAAATATTACTCTATTATACAATTTAATTCTTCAATTAGTTTTTGACATTCATTGTTTAACACTTGGAAGAAGATTAGTTAGATATTTTTGGAGCTTTTGAGTTTGAATTTATCCCTTCAAAATAACAATAAAAATATAAAATTGCATATAATATGTGAAGTTTTTTTTTCAAGAAAAATTATACGAAATATAGCGTTTTAGATTTTTTATTTGATAAAATATTACATTTCTTTTAAATTAGTGAAATAACAATTTTTTTTACCTTATTGCTTTTATTTATTTTAGTTTTTTTACTTTTATTATTATTAATTAATTAATAAACAAAAAATTAAAAATTAAATAAAAAACTATCAATATAATTTATTTATATTTATCAAATTTTATCAGTATTTATCAAATTTTATCAGTATCTATATAAATTAACATTTGTGAATATAAATTAACATTTGTGAATATAAATAAGTATTTATATTTATGTTTATGTTTTATAGTTTGAATTGAGTGTTTATATTTTATTTGTTGGTGACTTTTTAATTAATGATTTCATGGTTATAGTTGACAGAAATTCTATAAAATTAATATAAGTTTCTCAAAGAACTTAGAGATGAAAGCAGATAATTTTTTTATTTTTATTTTTTATCATGTGTAATTGTGACACCCTCGACCTAAGTCTTATGTTATTTTGACATCATTACATGCATTTTGTGCATTTTTGATTAAAATGCATTATAGTTTGATATGATATATGATATGATAATTAAGTAAATGATTTAGATATGTTTTGAATATGATGATATATGATTTGAATGAGAATTTTAAGCTATGTTATGTGACATTTCAACCCTAAACCTTACGTCGTTCCAATGTCATTTCATGCATTTTACTCATTTTCATTCAAAATGCATCATGATTTAATATGATCAATGAGTTAATTATGGGTTATATGAATTATATTTGATGATAAATGTTTTAAAT
>CANUEY010028673.1:0-37890 GCA_948099555.1 Croton setiger
TATATATATATATATATATTTGCATTATAGGATATCACCGGTTAAAATATTCTAGCCATTTTGATTTGAAAATCACATAATAGATGTCTTTTCTTTTTTTTTTCAAAAAAAAAAAAAAGACATAATAGGTCTTTTTAAATAGAGTGATGATAGAAGATACATCCTTCTATTTTTTTTCATAATAAACCCCTTGTCCTATTTACTTTCGTGTCTGTACCTAATAGGTTTAAAAAGTATTTCTTCCTTCTCTCCTTTTCCCTTCCCTTTTTTTTACATGTTATTTTCCCTTATGAACAACCGACAGAAAAGCACCGCTGTTGCTCCTCTTTAGCCACCACGCCTTTGATTAAATCCATCTGCACCTCTTCGTCCTCCTATTTCTTCCAGTCGAGCTCGTAGAGAGAGATAAAGAAGGCAAATGCAATCACGAGGTATATTGCTTCTACACAGTCGTCAAAAGAAAAAGCAATTATCATACTCTTATTCCACAATCTTTCATATATTGAGGCGGTGATGATGTTTATCTGATCGTAAAGAGCAGATTTAAGAGAAATATTTGATTTCTTGGTGAGGTAGCCTTCTTGAGTTGCAGCCATGATTGATCTGTGGTTTCTTCCTTGTCTAAATTGGAGGTATATTTGACTTGAGCCTCCATTTTCTCAGAATTTTTCTGTTTAAGTTAAGGTTTCGTTCAGTTCTATTTTTGAGGCTTTGATTTTTTTTTCTTTTGAAAAAGAAATATAATCAGACATCATTAAAAGCATCTTTGGCTAGGTGACGTTGAATTTTGAATTCTTTTCTTTGCTCTATGTTGCTACCATTGTTGTCCCAGCAGTTTCTTTCTTATTTGATTTAAAGAAATATCTAATCTGAGTCTCCACTTTCTTTAGAATTCTAATGTGTTGGCTATGATGATGTTTGTATCCTTAAAGAGTGGATTCGAGAGAAATTTTAGATTTCATGGCGGCGCAACCTCCTTAAGTTGCAGCCATTGTAGATGTGGTGTGTTTCTTTCTTGTCAGGCTTGAAGGAATATCTGACATGAGCCTTCTCTTTCTTCAAAATTCTCTGTTTCGGTTAAGGTTCTATTTAGATCTTCTTTTGGCTTCTATTAGAGAAAATATAATGAATTTTTCTTCTGGAATTTAATTTTTGATGCTGTTATAATTTTTCAATTTGATTTTTTGATTGTTAGTGATGTTTTGTTCTCTTTTTCTATCTAGGCTGAGGGTGGAGATTTAGCGATTTGGTCTCCAATCCATTGCGTCGGCAAGCGACAGCAAATGGTATCGCGGTTGAATATAAAATTGAGGAATTAAAATACAATAGATAAATGTCTTTCAGTTCTTGTTTTTGAACTTCCATATAATAAACTATTTATAGATACAAGATGACTTTTGGGAATAGACAACTCTTAGTAAATAGACACAACCCTTAGTGAATAGACACAACTCTTAGTAAATAGACACTAACCCTTAGTGAATAGACACAACTCTTAGTAAATAGGCACAATCCTTAGTGAATAGACACAACTCTTAGTAAATAGACATGACTTTTGGGAAACTACTTAACCAAATACATTAATAAGTTTAATATTTCAACAATCGCCGGAGGTGACTCAATGGTGAGGCTAAGAAGAAAGACGAAGAACATGATTTTTTTCCGATTTCTTTTTTTTGTTTGCTCTGTTCACAGTGATTGTGGTCACAAAAAGAAAAGAAAGAGAGGAAGGGGAAGAGAGATGAATTTATTATTATAATAATTATTATTATTATACGTATTGAAGGGTAATATTGTCATATTTTAAAAATATAACCAAAACTTCTCACTTTTTTATTTAACTAACGGCAATTTTGGACGGAAATATCTGAAAGCATAACAAACTCAATTGTAAATTTAAAGAAACTTTAAAAATCTGAAAGTGATTATCTCTTATTTGAGTATGTAAAAATTAATTTATATAATTATTTACGTACACAATGATATGTTACATACTAATATATTCATGTTAATATGAACAAAACCAAAGCATTTTCAATCAAAATTTAATTTATTCATTCAATAAAACCAAATGCAAATAGAATGGAATCACAATGAAAATAAAAAGAAACGTGAAATTCTACGGTAGCTATAAATTCAAAGCCAATTTTATAATAATCTATGATTAACGAAAGTTGGTGGATTAGGGTATAAAAGTAAAACACCCATCTTATTTTACTGCTATTTACTAAATACCAATTTACTTAATTTTCTCTTTCCCAAATCCATGTTAAATTGGTCAACTTCAGCCCAACAATGGGATAAGCAAATTCCAAAGCAGCTAGCCCAACTTGCTTAGCCCTACCCAATAGCTGAAGAAGTTGGTAACCTTCAGGCTAATTGGTAATTACCATAGTGGCCTTTAACTGAAACGTATCTGTCAAAAAGATTAAACGCGCCAACTACTGAAATTTTTTGGAGCCATTTACCCATAAACATCGTTTCGTTTGGCGGGAAAAAAGATGATAACCCAAAAATAAATAAATTAAAAAGAAAAAAAGATGAAATGTCTAAGGTTAAATCAAAACCCCAAAACCAACAAGCAATTGATGAATCTAGAAGTCAGATATCAGGAAATGAAGCTTCTTGCTTGAAGATTGCTCAGTAGACGGCTTTCGAGTTCTATTGCTTTAGGTTTCTTTCTTCGTTTCTGTCCGGATTAGGGTTTTGCTTCTTAAATCTTAAAGAAATATGTTGCAATTGTCGGAGCCAGAGCCGATGGTAATCGACCTCGAGGCCACGGCTGAGCTTAAATTCAACGGTAGTCAAGACCACCCAAAGAAAACTCTAAAGCGAAAGCGAGCTTCGCTGAGATTGACGAGTGACGAGAAAGCAGCCCAAATCGAGACACTGAAGGAGGAGCTCCAGGGGCTTTTTCGGTATTATAGAGAAGTGATGGATCGGACGCTAGGGTATGGTTTGTGTGCGGATTTGGACGGAAATGAAAGTAACACGATGAATGGAATGGTAGGATTGTTGATGGAAGAGAGTCAATTGGCTCTGTCCAAATTGGTGGAGGAGATACATGCAAAGCTAGCTAAGGACAGAATCAAGGATAATGTAACTGTTACGGCAGCAACTGTAAAGAGTGCGGTGTTGTTTGTGGGCCAGAGGATGATGTATGGAGTGCCCAATGTTGATGCTGATGTTTTGGAGGATGAGACTCAGGACTGTCTCTGGTGTTGGGAGGTAATAGGTTTCTTCTGTGGTCATTTCTTGATTTCTTTGTTCATTTTGTGTTTAGTTTTTGAACATTGGGTATGAGGTGTTTATTCTAATTTATGAACTTAAATGTTTTGCATTATGCTTAATAGGATTCTGTATTATTGTCTTTATTACGGTTTAATTTGTTACCTAATTGATATTTGTTTGCATTTTTTATTTGTGTGTTTAAAGATTTTTCATCTAGTACTGAAGGATCAAGTCAAAGTTTTTAGTGGCATAATGTTTATAATCCATTTGATGTTGGGTTCTTGGTTAGTGGATTTGTCGAGAATTTATTATAGTTCTGCTAGTTATACTAAGTCTTTTATGCGATATCTCAAACGTCAAATCAATTTCTGTCCTTCATCTTTATAATCAGAAATTTTAATGTTGCAGACAAGGGATCTAAAGCTTATGCCAAAACACTTGCGTGGAGTGTTAAAAGTTCGGCGGATGTGTCGGAAAAAGATTCACGAGAGAATTACTGCTGTTTCTGGTAGAAACCGATGCCTTCATCAATTCTTTTGGTCCTGCTTTTGTTGCATGCTTTCCTTTTTTCCTTTTTCATTGCATGATCTTTATTCTTTTGTAATCAATTAAGGCATCATAAAATCCACCAAGGGAGTCTAGTTAATATAAGTTTTTAGTTATATGAATTTAATAAAACTGGGCACATAGGAATTCGACAAAATGGTGTCGCAGAGTTTGTTGCAGTTTATAGCTGATCAACTGATTGTTCGAAGAATTTGTTAGATTGTTTTTGAGTAGGAGGTTTGTGAATGAGATCGAAATGTAGATGGGCTTTCACATAAATATTATTTTGGATAAGTATTGTACTTGATCTCTGTCTTCATTCTTCTTAATTCTTCTTCTTACCTCCAGATTCTTATTTTGATGCGGCAAGACAAAATTTGGTGGTGAGGATTGTTTCAATCAACTAAACTGATTTTTTGTTTTGCCCTTGCCTTTAAACCCTTAAGAATTATCTCCATGTATCATGACTAGAGACTTTATTAATTGTTATCTGTTTACTGCTGAGCATGTTATCTGTTTCTTTTTTGTAGCATTTTGTCCATACCATATGCTGAATGATGTAGTTTACCCCAAAAATATACATTCAATGTCATTGCCGTGAACTCTAGTTCTGAAAGATCTTCTATTTTTCAATTTTCAAGTGTTTATATAGTTTTTGGCTTATTTCAGCTATGATATCTGCATTACAAAACTCGGGGATTGAGCAAAATTGCAGAGTTGATTTGGTAAAAGCATCAGACAAGCTTGCTAAAGTTTCACAAGAGGCAGATATTCGTTTATTAGTGGATAGTATGTTACAGAAGAATGGTGTTGAGATGTACGTATTTGGATTCTGTTTGTTCTTTTTATTTCTTAAATATTTTAATTTTTTTTTCTGTTAAATTATTTGAGTATCACAGGACTGATAAGGAAGCAAAAATGGAGCAGAAGTTGCGTGCGAAGCAGTTGGAAAAAAATAAACGAGAAGTTGAAAAGGAGAAAAAGAGGATAGATCTTGAGCTTGAAAAGGAAAAGCGGCAAACTGTACGTTTTAATCTCAGTTTGTTTTTTAATATATGAGAAATGTTAAGATAGTGGATAAGTGATCTTTCTTTTTAGAAGCTGAATAGTAGGTGCCTACAACTGGTACTGGCTGACAAACCAATATGTATGTGAATTTGTATCTGTCAAGTTTCAACTAACCAACAATTTCATTTGTCAGGGTTTCAGAAAGTCTTATATAATGTAGCAATATGGATGATAGTTACCTTTTGTATGCAAATAATTTCAGGAAAAAGAGCAGAAGCGGTTGCAGGAGGAGGCTGAGAAGGATGAAAAGCGTCGTGAAAAAGAAGAGTCTGAAATGAGGAAGCAACAGAAGAAGCTGCAAAAGGAAGCTGAGAAAGAACAACGGCTTAAAGAGAAGGAAGAGGCTGAAATGAAAAGGCAAAGTGCTATAAAGAAGCAAGCTTCAATAATGGAGCGCTTTCTTAAAAGAAACAAAAGTAATTCACCATGCCAAAATGACGGGACTTCAGTTAAAGCAACATCTGATTTGTCATGCAAGAAGAGTGAGGAGATGCCGGAGGCAGTTACTCTAGCAATGGATCATACTCTGTCATCAAATGATGATATTGGAATTGATGATATTCGCAAGTAGCTTTCTCACTCTTTGAAACATATTTTTCTGATTTCCATTCATTTTTTCATCCTTCATGGGTATTGAACAATTTGATTTGATGATTACGATTGATTTTCTTTGCAGGATGCACTTATTTTCTTGGCATCATCTAGGTCATACTATTCGTTCTAATACGAAACAGCATTGGAGCATTCGCAGAAAGCCTAAGAGTGAATTATTTAAGGAACTCAAGCTTACAGTGGAGAAGCTTGAAAGTGGGTGGGGGGAGCAGTCTTCTGATGAAAGATTACGCGTAAGTAATTTAGAGAGTTCTCCAAGTGATAAAAAGTGGAAAAGGAGAAAGCAGTTGCTGCAGTTTCACGGGAGTCATAGACCTGCATTTTATGGTATTTGGCCAAAGACAAGGTAAACTCCTAACTCTGGTTTTATCATGTGCTTGACTGAGTATCCTGTTAAGTTGGAGTACAACATGATGCACATATCCATATTCTCAAGTAGATCCTGCATACCGTTCTGGACTGAAAAGCAAATTTCTCACAATTAATTGAAATTTACACTACAACAACATTTGCTTGATGATGCTTGATTATATCCCTTTCAGTCACACCATTGGTCCACGCCACCCTATAAGGAAGGAACCAGATTTGGATTATGATGTTGACAGTGATGAAGAATGGGAAGAGGTCTGATTTTGAGTCCTATTAAAATAAGAATTATAACAAGCAACATTAACTTTAATGCATTGTAAAATAAAAAATATTTATTTGTTGCATTTGTATATTACAGGAAGATCCTGGTGAGCTCCTCTCAGATTGTGATAAGGATGATGAAGAACAGAGTTTAGACGAAGGATGTTCAAAAGATGATGAAGAAGAAAGTGAAGATGGCTTTTTTGTACCTGATGGATATCTCTCTGAAAATGAGGTAAGTAACTTTGGGGCCTTTTGGCATGATTTCTATTTCTGTGTTGTGTTTTTCTGTTTCTGTATACTAGAATGTTGTAATGGATTGATGAAACAAGCAAATATCAATTTTGTCGGTTTTCTCGTTACAAACTTCTTTATTGATTTTAATACACCAACTAAGAAATACATAGATTTTATCAACAGATATTTCTTTCAGAGTTGGAAAACAACCATAATTCTTGGCAGATTTCAAATCTTTATTTGCTTTTATTTTTCATGTTTAAATTCAGTAGTGGCCACGATGGTCCTGTAATATCTGCACCTGGTAATCAATAGTAAGATACTTCTAATAATTAATTACTTGACCCCCTAGTTATTTCCTCTCTTCCTCCATTTTTAACTTGTGATGTCTAAGGTCTCATTTATGAACTGTGTTTGCCCTTGGAATTCAGGGAGTACAAGTTGACAGAAAGGAAACTGATGTCACAGCTGAGGAGGATATAGGTTTGCCTAGTTGTAAGCCAGACTCAGAGAGCGAGGAATTTTGCATGTTGCTTCAACGGCAAAAGTATCTTAACAAATTGACGGAAACTGCAATAAGGAAAGAACAACCCTTGATTATATTGAACCTAATGCATGAGAAGGACCACTTGCTTTCGGTGGAAGATTTAACAGGTACACCTAAATTGGAAAGAATGTGTTTGGAAGCTCTTAGAATGCGAACTTTCCCTGGCGGGCCATCTATAGAAATCTCAACGATCGACATGCAAGCCGAAGATCGAGAAGCTAGTATTTCAAATGCCAAACCCAATAATACAAATATCTCACCTGCAACAGCCATAAAAGAATTGGATATGCCTGTAATTGTAAGTTCCACATCGAACTCGGTATAAAATGGTTGCAACTGTAGAATTTCTAGGACTGCTGGTTCCCATATGAACAAGATTCCTGAAATTCTTTCTTTCTTTTAATACCTTGCAGGTTTCTACAATTCAATCTTGCTCCCAGGGTATCAATAAAGTAGTAGATTCCCTCCAACAGAAGTTCCCTACAGTTTCAAAGACTCAATTAAAAAATAAAGTACGTGAGATATCAAATTTCGTGGACAATTGCTGGCAGGTCAGTATGTCATAGCATTTATAATTGTGTATATGGAACGGATAAGTGTTGAACTTCTATTTCCAAACATTAAAGTTGAGCGGTGAAGTTTGTAAATGTATGTTTTGATGCTGCAGGTCAAGAAAGAAGTTCTGGACGAGGTTGGCATATCAATATCACCATCACCACCAGGTAACATTTTTTACTAGTATGTATTGCAAGCGTGGTTTCTTGTTTATTGAAGCAAGCATTGTCCTGTAATTAAGCAGGTAAGAGCAGGGGAAGGATGCAAAGTATTTCCACATTTTTCTCAAAGAGATGCTTGCCTCCAACTGATAAAAATATGAACAATCCCAATGAGACTTCTCCGCAGTTGTCTCAAAAACCTGGTTCTGAAGTGGAGGGGCAACTTGGTTGCTCCTACTCTCACCTGTAGCTTCTTTCTTTTGTGTCCATGTCCTACCTTTTTGGCCAAATCCTTGTAGCTTGTCTGTAATTACAGAAGTTCTCCTGAAAGCTTGACTTGGTAATTTTGTTCGAACTTGATACTAAACTAAAGTTGGCTATTTCATGTTCAGTTTTCAACTGCGTTTTTGTCACTAGTGTTAATATTTTGTAACATTATTATTTGAAAGGAATATCTTGTTTATGAAAGAACTCATAATTTAATTTATTTATAAATTTCAAATTCTTCTTCAATAATGATTAAGTCCGCCGTAGAGACTCTTTCGCACCTCTGGTTTGATTTTTTTTTTTTTTCCAAAGAACAAAAACATGAGGGGCATTTTCGAATTTTAAAAAAATCTCCCTATTTGACCCGCAGACAGAAGGTCTAAATAGTAGGACGCAAGAACTTATAAGTTGGTTGTTTATTTGTATTAATTATAGAGCAAATGTACGATTTAGTTGAAACAATTGAGATAATTAATCTTTTGAAGACTTAGCAGCTAATATCTTAACACAGTAAATGAGGAAGCTGGCATTCAATTAATCAATTTATATATTGTAGTTGCATAATTATGATACAAAATATACTAACTCTTTAAAATACCTTCCTTTCTTCTTCTTCTTCATTGTCTTCTTCTCTTCTTTCTGAATTTTTTCCATATTTCTTCTTCTGTAAATATTAAGCAAAAACCAGAATGATTCTGAATCTGTGCCAAGCTGCATTCTCAACACAAAATGTCAAGCCTTCCAATATATTCTTTCCTTCCACTCTCCATTCATCCACTGCTACAACAAGAAGGTCAGTCCTTATAGTTTTTGTTACACAATAAGTGAATGAGGAATGAACCATATTTTACAACCAATTAGCTTGTGCTAAGATCACGCCTCATTCAATTATTATACTTGGCATCATTATTCGATGTGGGGTGTGGGATTGCATTTGCTAACTGCATGTACAATTCTCTTCTCAAATCATAACCCTTGGTGTCAATAATATAAAATATAGTTTAATTAACTGGAAAAAAATGTTTACGTTTACCTGATTTCTGCTTCTGTTTACTTTTTAAAAAAAAAAAAAAAAAAAAATTGGCTTTGGCTGGCTTGCGAAGCACAATTATTAAATAATTTTGAGCATAGAGCTGACATGTGATTGCTAATACTTACATTTGAAACAGTGAAAGACTGGATTTGTTAGAGAAACGGAAATCCATTTACAGGCCGGCCAAAAAGGTGCAACTTCAACTCACGCATTCTTTGTCACCGGAAAAGGTTGAGATTTTCAAATCTTTGGAGGGCTGGGCTGAAAACAATTTACTTATGCATTTAAAGCCTGTCGAGAAATGCTGGCAGCCTCAGGATTTTCTACCGCAGCCCGAGTGTGATGGGTTCTACGAGCAAGTGAAAGAGCTGAGGGAAAGATGTAAAGAACTTTCGGATGACTATTTTGTAGTTTTAGCCGGAGACATGATAACAGAAGAAGCTCTTCCCACATATCAAACCGCGCTTAATACTCTAGCTGGGGTTCAGGACGAGACTGGTGTTGCTTTAACCCCTTGGGCTATTTGGTGGCGTGCATGGTCTGCTGAAGAGAACCGCCATGGTGATCTTCTTAACAAGTATCTTTATCTCTCCGGTCGAGTTGACATGAAAATGGTTGAGAAGACTATTCAATACTTGATTGGCAATGGCACGGTACAGTCACATTAAATGGTTATATACTATGCTATTAAGAATTATGAAAATGTTTTATTTTGGGGATGAGCTAGTATAAGAATTACGAGAGTGCTGACTAATAGGATTATTAAGGGTCCTTACAAGCTCAATTCACAATGATTTGAACCTCAGACCTTACTTAAAGAGTCCAGTGTTTTATTATGTTTCATAAAAACTACACTCAATGCTACTAACACAGTCAGCTGCTATTTTAAACTAAATTCAGTAGTATAAGTTTTATTAAAAGAACTGAAAGATTCTGCATTTCTTTCCCTTGCAGGATTTTAAATTTGAAAGCAACCCTTTCTATGGATTCATATACACTTCATTCCAGGAGAGAGCAACGTTCGTCTCCCATGGCAACACAGCTAAACTAGCAAATAAAAAAGGAGACAAAAAGCTTGCACAGATATGTGGAATTATTGCTGCAGATGAGAAAAGGCACGAAACTGCATATATCAAGATTGTAAAGAAGCTATTTGAGGTTGATCCAGACACTACTGTTTTAGCATTTGCTAATATGATGAGGAAAAAGATTCAAATGCCGGCACGTTTGATGTACGACGGCGAGGATGATAGCTTGTTCGATCGTTATGCGGCCGTAGGTCAGCGGCTTGGAGTGTATACTACGAAAGACTATGCTGATATTTTGGAATTTCTGATCGGAAGATGGGAAGTAGAGAAGTTGACGACAGGTTTGAGTGGAGAAGGACGTAAAGCTCAGGAATTTGTATGTGGGTTAGCTCCAAGGATTAGAAAGCTAGAGGAAAGGGCTCAACAAAGACTACTCAACAAACCTTCTGCACCCTTTAGTTGGATCCTCCCCAGACAAATAGAGCTTTAATTATATCTTTTTTTTTTTTTTTTAAGAATTTATATAATTAATATACTTGATATATCTATTTGTTGAAATATTAAAGTTATTAATGTATTTGGTTATGTGATTTTCCAAAAGTCATGTCTATTTACTAAGAGTGTCTATTAATTAAAAATTGTGTCTATTTACTAAGAATTGTGTCTATTCACTAAGAATTGTGTCTATTTGTGTCTATTTACTAAGAGTTGTGTTTATTTACTAAGAGTTGTGTATATTACCAAAAATTATCTTGTATCTATTAATAATTTATTATATAAAAGTTCTATAATAAGAATTGAAAACATTTATCTTCTATTGTATTTTAATTTTTTAATTTTATATCCAACACTATTATTTATAAAATTATTATTATTATTATTATTATTATTATTATTATAAATTAATATTTATTATTTATTAAATTGAAAAATTACCACCTAATAATATTATTATAATTCAGAAATGAGACTTATTATATGGAAAAAAATAATAAAAATTAGGACACTAGATGGATTATTAAATAATTAGCAAAGAGGACAAGGGAAGAAGAAGATCCAGGTGGAATATTTCTCTTAAAATGGGCCCATTGACAGGCTCAAGCCCACTTCCACTAAGATTTACACGTTTTCGTTGCCCGCTCTTTCCAAAAAACCAAGCGTCTTATTATTATGATCATATGACGTTAAAAACAATGCATCTTTCTACTCCTTAATTTGCCCTTTATTTTCTACTTTATTTCAATCTTACTTAGAAAATCCCAACTTAATTGAAATTAAATTTAATTAGGTAGAATTAATAGGAAATGATAATTTGTATGAACCATATCAAATTATGAAATATTTATTAATAGGAATACAATTTATATCATCCAATAATAACCCTTTGAATATTTTTCAAGTTTAATTTTTTAACTCGATTTCGTATTAAAAATTACACGTTAAGAAATAATTAATTATTAAATTAAAAACTTCAATTTTGAATTTCCTATATTTACATTTTTATAATATCAAAATTGTTTTATTTTTATTTATAAAAACCAGAAAAATAAGTATTTGATTACAACAAAAGTCAAGGCGGATTTATTGAGAGTATGATTCTAGAATAATATATTATTCTTGAAGTATGAGTTGAATTTTAATGTTATTTTAAATTAAATTAATTAAATAAATATATTTATTATTTAAAATAAAAAGCAACATATTATATTTTTATTAGTCTTTTAATTGAGTTTTCTGTCTAGATTTAATATGAGTTGTTCTGTTGTGTTATATAGTTTGATATTAATTTTAATGGATTGCAGTTTGCGAAATTTGAATTTGTATTATAAATTTTATACGACTGTAATTTCAATTGTTGTAATTGTTTTATGTGAAATTTATAATATAGATTCAAATTTCGCAAACTATTATCCGCTGAAACTGATCTCGAGACTGAATAGAGACCATTGAATAACTGAATTAAAAAAAAAAAAATTGTGTTGGGGGAGTAGCAGCTGGTTGCTACCCGCAACCCCTATCACTGCCGGTAAGTAATCAAGTTTTATTGTGATTTTTGTTTGTGAAACTGAAATGTCGTTTTGCTGCCGAACGGAGAATGGCAAAAATGTAAAAGTAAAGGAAAACGTGGGCTTTCTCTGTAGAGAGTTGTTAAAATGGGAGCTGGAGTTAGTTCCGTGTCTTCCACTCACCATCGTTGCTCTGAGTTTCTCTTTTTTGTTGCCTTTCAGTTTAAAGCTCTTCTTCCTCTTCAAAATTTCATCTTTCTTTTCAACCAAACATCCTTCCTTCATTTTCATATCAAAATCAAAGAAGAAGATTGCTCCTTTTTGCTTGTGCTTCAACTTGCGATACATACAGATAGTGTGTGTTTCATAACAATGGCTCTAAAACTGAACCGATTGAGCTTCCCGTCAACCCACCATAATCTCCCTTCTCAATCCCAATCTGGGTCTCTGAGATCTCCCAATAGAGTTTCCATGGCTGCCTCTTTAGGTTCCGCTTCCACCAAGTGAGTCATTTTCCTTTTGGGGTTTTATTTTCTTTTCTCATTGCATTTATAAGTCGATTTTAATATCGCAAATTCATTTTAACTGATGGTATTGTTGCTTGTTTGCTTCACTTCACCTTGTTTTAGTGAAGTTTGACCATTTCGTAGTTTTAGCATCTTTTTCACTCTTTTTTTTGTTTTTTTTTTTATGGATCCTTTCATAAGTTAACGATCCCTGCTATCAGTTTTTTTTCGTTCTAAATAAGCTTAAGATTGAGTTAATATGATCTGATTGTTGTCCTCTTTTTTATTAAGAAAAATGTTTTAATCTTTAACATTTGATTGATCTTTGCTCCCTTATTTTTGTCATTACTTTTGTAAGTTGGTTGATTATGTTTTAGACCCATATGCTGCTGATTATTTTATTATTTGTGATCTCTGCTGATTTCAAGTGTATTTATTTTAATACATGCACTTAGTGATTAAATACTATACACCTTTTTTCTTAGTTTTCATCGAAGTTTGGATGGTAATCTAAAGAGGAAAATGATTGATTTAATATTGAGTAATTAACTCTTGTTTTTCTTTCTTGGTTATAAAAAAATTTATATATATACATGTGGTTAGTCTCAGTATTGCTATTAATATTATGGAGATATTTCTATAATTCTGTTTTATTTTATTTGTTGAGAATTAGGTCTTGTTGGTTGACTGGTTTGACTATGTGTATCTCTTTGGTGGGAATGCTTCCTTGCTTCTTTAATTTATCCCTTTGCTTTGGAAGGGAAAAAATAGAGCAAGAAAATTAGACAACAGAAAGAATTTTTGGTTGGCTGGTTTGAATATGTGTATCTCTTTGGTGGGAATGCTTCTTATCTAATTTATCCCTTTTCTTGCGAAGGAAAGAACTAGAGCTAGAAAATTAGTTAACACAAAGGGTTTTGTATTTTAATTTTATTCTTGTATTTCAGAGTGTATGTTATGAAATAGTAATTAATGATGAAATCATGATGCTTTCATTTACTCCCCATAATTAAGGAGCTGGGGAACTCCTGTCATGAATGAATACTGGTAGCATGATAACATTGCAGTATTATGTGTCTCTCAGAACATAGAAGAATTTTGCTGCTTACCGACAATTTTTTTTTTTTTATTTTGTATTTTTTTTTTTGTTGGGATAAGGGAGATGTCTTCCCTTTTGATGTAGCATATGGGGAGGTTTCTGTTTCTATACACTGTTGTTATGGAATTTAGCCATTTGGTTGATTTTCCTGTTTTAATTATTGGCCTATTTAATTGAATTGTCTCTCAACTAAGTCACCTTGTTTTTGGGGTTTATGAATTACTGTTGTAGAATTGGTTTGCTGCATTCACTTATTTGTCCATTTATATGGTGGCCGTTTGCGCTGTTTCTTGTATGTACGTTCATCCAATGAGCTAGTTCCAATGGCCGTTTGCGCTGTTTCTTGTATGGTGGCCGTTTGCGCAGCTTGTATGTGATAAATTCGTCAAATTAATCCAATGAGCTAGTTCACCCAATTTTGTTTAATGGGATTCATATGGACATCCCTTGGCATTTGTTGTGTGTGATTTACTTGTCAAGTGTAAGATAACTATGTTGAGCAATTTGCTTTGTCATTTTTGTTGGAAGTAATCATCAGGAAATATTTGTATATTGTTTTTGTGAATATTAGATCTTCTGAATTGCAAACTGTACCTTAAAGTCTTTCACTTGCTGCAAATGAATGTATGCATTCAATTCAACATCAGGTAGTTATGACCAGCAAAATAATAAATAGTCATTTAAGGCGACATTCAAATGGGAAAATAATATTTTTAATCTTAAGTCCTTATGCTCAGGTGACCATTTCTTGGTTCAATATGATAGGTGTAACAAATGACTCTTAGGTCGTTTCATGTTTTCTGTATGTGATCTTTTGTATTACTTTCCTCTGTCAAGATCAATACTCTTTCTAATTTCTGCAAAACCTTAGGAATCAAGAATTTTCAACCTTGTTGCTGTTACTTGTTATGAACTCAAAAAAGCCTCTATGCCAAACCTGTTACTAGTGAGGGTTGGCTTTCTGTTGACACACCCATACTCAAAGTTGATAACCATATGTTTTAAATAGTACCAGTTAGCCTCCCAAAATGATAAACTTGTTTTACATTTATCTTAGCATGTCAATCAAAAATAATGGTATGAAGGAACATGATACGGTTTAGCTACATATTTCTGACTTTTGGCTAAGTGGAATATTTAGTAGTTGTAGTAGTAGTTATAGTGTTACTTTCATCCACAACAAAATTATGTGACTTTATTCTGTTATTGGTATAGAGCGGTTGAGAATCCAAAGAAACCTTATGGCCCTCCACGAGAGGTACATGTTCAAGTGACTCATTCAATGCCTCCCCAAAAGATGGAGATTTTCAAATCCTTGGAGGATTGGGCTGAGGATAACATCTTGGTGCACCTGAAACCTGTCGAGAAATGTTGGCAACCACAAGATTTTCTTCCAGATCCTGAGTCTGAAGGATTCTATGACCAAGTCAAGGAATTGAGGGAAAGATCAAAGGAACTCCCTGATGACTATTTTGTTGTGCTGGTTGGAGATATGATTACTGAAGAGGCCCTTCCAACTTATCAGACAATGCTTAACACCCTAGATGGAGTTCGAGATGAGACTGGTGCAAGCCTTACTTCTTGGGCAGTCTGGACAAGGGCTTGGACTGCTGAGGAAAATAGGCACGGTGACCTTCTCAACAAGTATCTATACCTTTCAGGAAGAGTTGATATGAAGCAAATCGAGAAGACTATTCAGTATCTGATCGGGTCTGGAATGGTATGGCCCCTTGCTCATCTATTTGATAATTTTTGCTTATTTGGTATTGTCACCAAAACATTCTTCAGAAGATAGATATGCATGCAGTGAAACACACTATTTGGTTTGAATTTTGCAATTCTATAGTTGAACTTAGGACCTCACATCCGGTATTGCGACATCCTTTTGATTACAAACTGCTTGTGGAACCATTTGTGTCCTGCCTCTGCTTGCTTTCAAGGGGAGGATTGGGTTGCTTGTGTGAGTGTAGTCTTTTGGCCTGTTATCCAACCATTAGGTGTAGTTGTCTTCCAGACATTTTCTTTTTTCATATTTTTTTTTTGAAGTGAAAAGATTTATTGAAAAACAAACGTATTGAGAAGTAATTGGAATTTTGATGAGGTTTCGATCTTTTCCTGACTTGTTGGAACTTTACAACCATTTCATTGTTCATTATGTAGTATGACTGAGCATAATGAAGCAACTATTGTTAGGCTTTGTTACATCTGTTAATGTCAATTCCTGAAGTTTAGCAATCTTCTGCTTGTTTAATGAGAAGGATTGATTTCCCGATAAAACAACCCAGTATCAAATTTAATTGATTTTCTTTTTTGATGTCTGTTCTAGGATCCAAAAACAGAAAACAATCCATACCTGGGTTTCATCTACACTTCATTCCAAGAACGGGCAACATTCATCTCCCATGGGAACACTGCTAGACTAGCTAAGGAGCATGGGGACATGAAGTTGGCCCAAATATGTGGCACCATAGCAGCTGATGAAAAACGTCATGAGACGGCCTACACTAAGATTGTGGAGAAGCTATTTGAGATTGATCCAGATGGAACTGTCTTGGGTTTAGCTGATATGATGAGGAAAAAAATCTCCATGCCAGCGCACTTGATGTTTGATGGGAAGGATGATAATCTTTTTGAGAACTACTCTGCTGTTGCCCAGCGAATTGGAGTCTACACTGCTAAGGACTATGCTGATATTCTTGAATTTCTTGTAGGAAGATGGAAGGTAGAGAATCTAACAGGTCTTTCAGGTGAGGGGCATAGAGCCCAGGATTTCGTCTGTGGATTGCCTGCAAGAATTAGAAGGTTAGAAGAGAGAGCTCAGGGAAGGGCCAAGCAGTTATCCACTGTGCCATTCAGCTGGATTTTTGGAAGGGAACTGAAGGTTTAAGCAAAGAATGGGACTGGCTGCCACATAGTTACCACAGTTACCAAATTTAAAACATCAGTTTTATTTGGATACCCTTTTATGGGGTACTCGTGTAAGGAAAAAAGCATTACATGTGTTCTTGCCATGTCCATGTTTGCATTTAGATCTCAAAGAATAGAATGTTAGAACAAACATATAGTTGTTCCAGAAAAGGTTGTTTTAAATTGCGGTGTAAGTTGTTATTACTGTTTTGTTATACCAGTAGAATTTGTTAATGGAGTTGAAATAATATCATATTCGTAGTATTTCTATAGCATCAATTCGATTTTGACTTGGCATGAAATGAAATGTTGCTGCTCCTAGTATGCTAGGAGTTCTGGTTTCTTAACTTTGCGTTTTTTGTAAGAAATATTAGTATGCCAGAAAATAAGGAGGGAGTTCCATTAAAATAGAACGCTATGCAATATATATTACAGCGTATGACTTTAAATTTCAAGGAAATGAAATTCAACGAAATCACATTCATAAACAAACCAATCGGCCTCTACCCAAATAAAAAAGAACAAACAATTGAATGAACAAATAAAATGAATAGAATAGAATATGCCTACTACCACATTGGCATAGTCCTTGAACAACAACAAGAATCAAAAAACCAAAATTAGACTTGGAAAGGCCATGGCCAATCCTTCAAGTCCTCTTCTTGCTGCACCTTGGCAGACCTTCTCATAGCAGAATTGCCTCCACTAACATCACCACCTTCCACATAGGCATAGTACTTCAAGAAAAATGCTAGAGTGAGAACCACCCATTCCAAACAGAAAATCAATACACATAATCCACCAGCAAGCTTCAATATCACTTCACCATCCTCTTCTCTTACATATGACTTCAATTGCCCAAGGAAATCCCCTGTCCTAGTAAATATCAACACCGAAACTGATCCTTGAAATATCGCTGTAAGCACTGTGGCCACCATGTGAGCTGCATACCATCTGTTAGTCCCTGATGAGGCTGCTGCACAACCTGATACTGCCCCAACTATGGTTAACACGTGGAGGAGAATCAGAAAGAACCCGCATATTGAAGGAAACAGACGAAGCGAAAGGGTCAAGAATATGCAACTAGAGGCTGCTCCTAGTAAAATGTAATTGCAGAATAAGAACACCTTGTGGGTGTGATGGTGAGATTGAGAAACTGAATGTGGGTTCGCTCCTAAAGTGATGCTGCCCATTTTGCTTCTATGCGTCTTTTTCTGTCTGTTTTTGAGGAGTGGTGATTCAAAGTTTTGAACTCTCCTTTCTGTGAGACAGAGAAGAAGAAGAAGAAGAAGAAGAAGAAGAAGAAGAAAAAGAAGAAGAGGAGGAGGAGGTTGATTTGTTTCTGCAGAAAGGGAGAGGTTGATATAGTGGGAAGTGATTGTAGAGCCAACGGTCATATGACAATGTGACCGTTTAAAGGGCAATAAGGACTAAAGCCTAAAGGGTCCCAAAATTTCAAACGGCTAGTTGTTTGGAAAACAAAATTGGCCTTACACAAAATTCGGCCAGTCTGGGCTTTTACTAGCCCCGGACTAGCCCATTTCTTTGTGAACAGTGGCAAAAAGGGTTTATCATTATCCCTACTCTAGGATATAGCAGTTTTGATATCCAAACAGTCCGTAAATTTTCTACTGTCTTCTCTTTAGCTGTCAAAAATTACATTCTGTTTCCTCCTCGAGGGGAAAAAGAAGTAGAACAATTTTGTTTCCCATCACGATGTCGTCTGTGACCGGTTCTGAGAATCAACCGTACCAAACACCAGAACTCTCTGACCAGCCATCCGGTTAGTATTTTTACTAATAATAGCAAATTCCGTTTATCGAATATGAAACTTCGATCGTTAATCAGAAAAGTAATATTTACAGAGTTATTGATTCTTCAAGGCATATCTTTTTAGAGTTTTACTTACAAATCCAAAAATATGACAAATTAGTGGAATCAATCTACTAGTGTTGTTTGTAATGTAGTTTAGGGCATTGATATTGTTGTTTCGGGTTTTGTACGTGCAGGACTTGGCTTTCCGGGGACTTCTGGTATGGTTGCAGAAGTTGGCTGGTATATTCTTGGTGAAAATCAACAGAATATTGGACCTTATACATCTTCTGAGCTGCGCGGTGAGTTTGAGTGCTTTTGCCTTGGTTTTCAGTGTTCCTAGTTTGAGTATGTGGAGTAGTTGTCTTGAATCTGGTGCTTTTTCTTTTTAAACAAGAAGGATAGGATTCTAAATTTTTTTCTTGAATGAAAAAGATGGAATGAGGAATTAATTAGAGTGGTATTTGGTTGGTCTCTGGGATTTCAATTTCTTGTTGGTTGGTTTGTATCCGTGAGAGCTCAAATTTACACTTGTGAATTTCCTCCCCTTTCTTGAATTTTTCAGTTCTACCGGTAATCAATAGCACGGTTTCAGGACAATTGTTCCATGTGTAACTTGTTCAATTGGTCTAATGAGCTATTGAAACATCTACTTTGCTTCTTTACTGCGCCTGCGCAGAGCATTTCTTAAATGGATACCTTTCAGAAGGCACACTTGTATGGTGTGAAGGAAGAGCTTCATGGCAGCCATTTTCATCAATACCTGAATTAGCATCAGGAATTTCTCAACCAAGTGCAGATGCTTCTATTGCAGGTGACCTTACATTATCCTTTTTTCCCCTCTATTAAAGAACTGTGTTTGTCATGTTGAGAGGCCTTGCTTTTTTATATATTTATCATTAATTTTTTCAATGTTTCTGTCTCTTGGCTGATGGTTCTAACTCTTGAGGTTTTTTCTTCAGCACCCCCTACAAAGAATTATGAGTTGGAGAAGTCGTCCACTGGTAAAGAACTAGCTAATAACCCTTCTGCAGGTGAAGGCTTCTATTTTTTGTTGCATTTTTCTTCTTTCCCTTTATTTTTATCTATTCTGTCGCCTATAGAAGTTGATATACGATTTGATATATTTTGCAGAGCCTTTCAGTGATGCTGATGCTGAATTTGAGAAATGGCAGAATGAGGTTAGAGAGGCTGACACTGAGGCACAACCGAAAAACGGCTTGCTTCCTGGCAATGTTGGTTTAGGCACTGGTATAGATGATCATGATACAGCTGCATCACCACCAGCGGGTGAGGAAGAATTTACTGATGATGATGGGACTACATACAAGTGGGATAGAGGTCTTAGAGCATGGGTTCCTCAGGTAGGCACTACATTATTTTGTTTTAATTTTTGGGTTTTTATTTTATACAATATGATTTAGTAACAGCAACCTTAAATACTACTAAGTTTGTTGTTATCCAAAGTCATGTATTCATTTGTTGTTTGTTAGCACCTGAATGTGTTTGTTTACATTTGCATGTATATGCAATTTGTGCTTCTGTCTACTTTGTCTCTTGTGAATTCCATTGGAATTGTAGGTTGGTGGTATAAGTGATTGAAAAATATATTATTGATAAACCAAGACAAGTCTTATCAATTATGTCTGTAAGTTCTTGAAACAATTATCCCAATGTTAACAATAATTGATAAATATACCTTTAGGTCAAATATTTCTTTTGAAAATTTATTTGTACAGCCGGGTTGGTTGCTTCCATGGCTTGTTTTTTATTCTGGGCATGCCGCCTCCTGTAATGTGTGGGAACATGCTTTTTTTTTTCTCTCTTCCGTTTTATTTTTTATTTTTTCTATTCTTTTTATTGATGGGTCAAGTGCCCTGATTTCATGTCACGCAGCAATATTGGATGGCTATTCTTTTATCTCCATGTATAGTAGAACTTTCATAATTGTTGATCTATCTAGGATGATGCATCAAGCATTGGTGGGCAATATGGAGTTGATGAAATGACCTTCTTGCAAGAAGAGGAAGTTTTTCCAACTGCAAATACTGAAGATGCAGATTCAGAGGAGCAAATTAAAGTTACTACTGAGGTGCTGGAATCAAAACACAATGGCAAGAGGAAGTTGATGGATGTAAAAACCGATACAAATGAGAAGCAACCAGATAAAAATGAAAAGCAAGCTGATAATAAGGTTTTATCTTCATTGTTCATTCCCTTCCAACCCCCCTCTTTTTCTGACACACACAGACATACAACCACCCCCCACACCCAAACTAAAACTAAAACATGATTGCATGCAATTTCCTTTTGAACTTTTTTTTTTTTTTTTTTTTTTTTTACTTTGTATTGTGATGCTATACCATCAATTATTTGGGTCAAAAAAATTATATTTATCAATCTAGGAATCTGTTTTGTATTTTTCTGGTCTTTCTGATGGCTATTTTTTTTCACTTTTGCAGGAAGCTAACAAGGCCCCTGAGAGTTGGTTTGAACTGAAAGTCAATACGAATGTTTATGTTACTGGGTTGCCTGATGATGTCACGGTTGAAGAAGTAACAGCATGAACACTATTTATTCTATTCTACTATAGTTTTCTTCACTGGATACTCACTTTTGATATTTTGTTGTAGGTGGTAGAGGTATTTTCCAAGTGTGGGATAGTCAAAGAGGTATAGTATCTGTCTTATTTAGAAATGCTATCATGGTTGAAGGGAAATCTTCTTTAGATCATTTTCTTATGATGCTCAGTTTCCTTAATGTGATTCTAGGAATTTATGTTATCCTCGTACAACTGTAGAATCTGTAGCAATGAACTTCTCCGAGGCTAATCACAGCTGTTTCATTTCTATTTTTTTCCTTTATGTGCTAGTTACTATTAATAAGTACTTCGTCTTGAAATATATTTCTTAATCGAACAATTCAATGATCCAGTCATCTTGGGAGGAGAATTATAGTGAAGGGAAGGAGAGAGCAAATTGCTTTTAGCAACTCAAATAATTTTTTGTAAATATTCTGATATATATAGAACTGAACTTAGCAGGATGAAACAGAGAAATCACTGAGAATGTATTTGAGAACTCTTGGATTTATAATCAAAATACTGTGGCGTTTAGTCTATGGTATATTTTTGGGTACACTATATAAGCTAGTATTTAAAATTGTACATCTGATGAGCAAAACTGAACCATACAGGATCCTGAAACGAGGAAGCCTCGTGTGAAGATCTATGTAGATAAAGAGACTGGAAGAACCAAGGGAGACGCGTTAGTTACATATCTAAAGGTAATTTCATGTTGGTTTGAGCTTTTGTGATACTTGTGATTGATAACCAGATTTTTACAAATGTCTATAATTTTCTTTTTATACAATAGGAACCATCAGTTGATCTGGCTTTGCAAATTTTGGATGGATCACCATTTCGTCCAGGTGGCACAATACCTATGTCTGTCACCCGAGCTAAGTTTGAGCAAAAGGGTAATAAGTTTAATATGATACTTCATTTTTCCTTCTTTTCAAATCAGGATGTGGAACATGCCTCTATATTATGTAGGACAAGCATTAATTTTACTGTTTTGTTCTTGCTGTCATGTTATTAGTAACAAACTTGTTTATTGCAAATGTAGGGGATAGATTTATACCCAAGAAAGTAGATAACAAGAAGAAAAAGAAGCTAAAACAGGTGGAGGCAAAGATACTTGGTTGGGGTATGTTGTGGCTTCAACCTTATGCCATCGTCCTTTGTACTGCTAACATAAATGTAATTGAGGACCTTTGCTAATATATAATTTAAGTTTAACCAACTCATGCAAGCAATTGCTACCTCATATTTTTTCACATTTCACTCTTTGTTAAGCTCATTTCTAATGTGCAAGTAGAATACAATGTGGATACTGGTTGTTGTCATGATTTTTATTTAATTATTGAAACTGTTGGGATAAATTTTTCATTCCTCCATGACTTGAAACATGCATTTGTGAAGTTAATACTTGAAACATAAAGAGTAACGACAATGTCCTATATTCTCCACCAAAAGGGCAATCTTTTTTATGAGTATATTATAGGGACCATTGGTATATTGGTGTGGTAGAAAGTGAAACTGTTACCTTTATTCTCCTACCTTTTAAGTCAAGTGGTTTGTATATTTTCTGTTGACTAGGTTCATGCTAAATATGCTGCTTGTTGTGGCACATTTTATGTACTACACCTTTGTATCTAATGCAAATGATTAGATAAAGCACTCTGCTGTGTTTGCTTTTCTTGTTTTATGCATCCTTGAGGGTTTTCGTAATTTATCCTCAAGTTTTTGTTTTTTTTTTTGGTTTACCTCACGTTGTGAGTGAATTATTATGTAAATGGAACATATGAGTTTGACTATTGTTTATCATGTGTATTGGGGATACACAGCTTTCTTTGATAACTGACTTATGTTTCCCTTGTATGGCACAGGTGGCCGTGATGATTCGAAGGTGTTGATCCCAGCTACTGTTATTCTTCGTTACATGTTCACTCCTGCTGAAATGAGGGTAAGTCTGAATTTTTTTTTTTTTTTTAATGTTCATGACTTTTTCCCTCCTTTCTGTCTTTATGTATCGTTTGTTGTTGTACTGCTGCTGCTTTCAGTGTTATCGTTCGAATTTCAGTCAAAGCAAGCCATATTAAAATAATTAGGATTACTTATTACACGCTAAAAGATTGTCTGTTCTCATTCTGAAGTATGATTTGGATTTCTCATTTTGTTGCTAGGCTGATGAGAATTTACGGTCTGAACTGGAGTTGGATGTTAAAGAGGAATGTGTAAAGCTTGGTCCAGTTGATTCAGTCAAGGTAACAGAACCATTCTTTTCTTTTCCATTGAAGTTTGTGATGCTGGTATTTGATGATTACATAATTTTTACTATTTGGTTTCTGAGTTCTGTCATCTATTCATTTCTCTAGATCTTTATTGTGATTGATCCTTGCATTTGCTCATGCTTTATCATGAATTTCTTTCCATGTTGATTTGTGAGATGTTTTAGTCCCAGTTGAAAGTTGTGACTCTTTTCATCGTTCTTCTTTTTCTACCTGAATGCTCCATCATATGTTCTCTGAGACCCTTGACTCGAAATTTGATAGTTCTCCTTGCCTTCTGCATTCAATTTCCTTGTTTTTTGGTTTTGCTTGCAGGTCTGTGAGAATCATCCACAAGGTGTTGTGTTGGTAAGATTTAAGGACAGGAAGGATGCACAGAAATGCATTGAATTGATGAATGGACGATGGTAAGTTCATTTTGTCTCACAATATGTCAAATAAGTGCAATTTTTTTGGCATTTCTGTCCCTTTCTAAAGCCAGGCTGCCGATTTGTCATTGGCGGCACCTTGATGCTATTTTCTCTCTTTGGTTCTTTTCACAAATGCTTCAAGAGCAAGCATTAGACAGGATTTTTTTTTTTTTAGTTTTCCTTCTGCTAAAACTATCAATATTATCATTCAGGTTTGGTGGTAGACAAGTACATGCTAGCGAGGATGATGGATCTGTTAATCATGCATTGGTACGGGACTACAACGAAGATGCTAAGAGATTGGAGGAATTCGGAGCCGAACTGGAAGCTGACTAATTAGACTTGTTCATTACAATGAAAAATTTTTGTACTGTGTTAATTTAGACTTACTATTTATTGTATACCGCGAGGATATATAGGGGAAAATGAAAGCTTCAGTTGCACTTGCCTTTGTAAATTGTAAGACCAAATCATTGTGTAAATGATAGGGGAAAATGAAACCTTCGTCTTTCTGCTCAATCGTTGAATTTTCATTTATAGATGAAATTAGTATAAAAAATAAATGTTACAATCGTAAAATCAATGCATTTCGGTGCAATTATTGTATTTCGGTATGGTACGTAATGCGAATTATAAAGAAAAAAATTTCGTATATATAAATTAAATTACTTTATTGAGGAGAATGTTATACAGAAAGATAATTAATAACATTGAAGTTATCTATTTATTTGTATTGATTTTCTTTTTTTTACTATCTACTAAGTAAGTTTTTTTTTTTTTTTCCAATAATTTCTAACAATATTATTTTGGTGATTTTGTTTAATGGAATTATTTAAATTTTTGTTCAAGTGATTGTATTGTAATTGTTAGGTCATATTTAACATTTTATCATAAGCATTGGAACGTTTACCTATACTAATTATTTGGTTTGATTTTTATCCTCAAACCATTCTATGAACACCCCATATTTTAAGTTTTAACCATCTCCTCTAAAGGTTGCGTTTTATATTTGTCTCTCAAATTAGGGGTTTCGTCTTCTTCCCATTCTTCACCTCGCCTCTCTCAAAACTTCAAAGGCTCTTCTAGCTTCTCCATAGCTATCACTCTATACAAAACTCAAATATAGAGATGTGGAGATCCATAGCTGTGAAATCCAGACTCATTGCAGCTGCAACCAAGGTTCCAAATTCTCTATCCCCGACTCCTTTTCTCCAGGATCGCTTTTCTTTTAAATATTTACCTTCTTCCAATCAGAACCCTAGATTTCTCTCACTCTCACCCGAAAGTGAAACAGAGGATTCAGTAAAACACCCGTTTTCACATTCCCTGAGCGAAAGTGTCGATGCCCAGGTTGATAGTTTTAGCTCTGAAAGTGAAAGAACTAAACTTTCTTTGAGTTCAGAGGGTATGATTGAAAATCTTGTCAGTGAAAGTGAAAATTTTGGCCCTGAGAATGAAAGGGGTTCAAAGGAAGATGTGATTGAAAATTTCGAGCCTGCGAGTGAAAGCAGTGAACCTTTTTCGGCTTCGGTTTCAGACACGTTGATAATGAATGAAGCGGTGTTGTCTTTGTTGCAGAGTACAACTGATGGGTCCTTGGAGTCGAGTCTCGATAACTTGGGTGTAATGAATTTAGATGAGGAACTTATGGTGAAAGTGTCTGAAACTCCTCATGTTTCGAATGAGAATTTGATCAAGTTTTTCAGGTGGGCTATTAGGAAGGAAAAAATTAGAGTGTCCAGCCGTGTAGTTGATTCGTTTGTTAGATCTATCTGTAGTAGTAGCGACCGTAGGAAGAGGAAGAGCGAGGCATATGCATTGTGGGATTTGGTGAAGGAATTTGCTGAGAAGGATAATACTCTGTTGAATACAGAGGTTCTTAATCAGTTAATAGCTTTGTTTTCAAAGTTGGGTAAAGGGAAGGCAGCTTTTGAGGTTTTTGACAAGTTTGAGGAATTTGGTCATGTCCCAGACTCTGAGTCTTACTATTTTACAATTGAAGCACTTTGTAGGCGATCCTTTTTCCACTGGGCTTGGTCAGTCTGTGAGAAGATGCTTCAAGCTGAAACCTTGCCTGAGAGTGACAAAGTTGGTAAGATTATCTGTTGGTTTTGTAAAGGGAGTAGAGCAAAAGATGCCCATATGGTTTATATGCGGGCAAAGGAGAAGAACAAGTATCCTCATCAATCTGCAGTCAATTTTTTAATTAGTGTGCTTTCTATGGAAGATGAAACAGTCAAATTAGCTTTGGAGATGTTGGATGCCTTCCATGGAAAAACACGGAAGCGGGCAATAAAGCCCTTTTCATACGTTATCCGTGGTTTGTGTAGGATCAAAGATTTGGAAGCAGCAAAAGTTTTGCTCTTTAAGATGATTGAAGATGGCCCACCTCCTGGAAATGCTGTTTTCAATTTCATCATCAATGGCTATTCAAAGAATGGAGATATGAGAGATGCAATAGAGATGAAAAAATTGATGGGTAAGAGAGGGCTGAAACCAGATGTTTTCACCTATACAGTTATTATAAGTGGTTATGTAAGTGGAGGTCAGATGGAAGAGGCTTGCAAAGTGCTATCCGAAGCCAAAAAGAAGCACTCTAAATTGAGTCCTGTGACCTATCATACACTTATTAGAGGATATTGCAAACTTGAACAGTTCGACAAGGCGATGGAATTATTATCAGAAATGAAGGAATTTGGGGTCCAACCTAATGTTGATGAGTACAACAAATTGATCCAATCTTTATGCTTAAAGGCCTTAGATTGGGAAAAGGCAGAGAAGCTATTGGAAAAAATGAAGAACGATGGTTTACATCTACATGGGATCACACTAGGCCTTATAAGAGCAGTCAAGGAGCTTGAGCAAGAAGTGAGCATTCAGTCCTAAGTTTTCTTCTCTTTTTTTGCCCTTTTCTTTCTAGTTCTGATTTTTCTTAATAAGAAAAATGATTTCAAGCTCTGCAATATTTTTGGCACATGATTGTAGCTTTCCAGACATGAAACAGATTGAGAAACAAGTTTTTAGTTTGGTGGTTATGATCCACTTTAGCCGGAGTGTATCCATTTCCTGGTTATGAGAAACGTCTCTATTGTTTACAAATTTATGATTGAGCTTTACACATGATCTGCCATTTATGATGTTAACATGTTAACAAAACATTCATTAACCTCCCATGATCAAAATATTCTAATGGCTTATGCATTGGCGAATGACCAGCAACAAATACGATTGATTCTTTACTTTATACAACGGATTCAGAATTTAGTACAGCAGTGTTGATCATGTGTTTTTACTTCCACAGGTTTTCCCCCATCTTTTATGGTCACTGTGAAACTGCCAATGATGTTTTTTTCATCTTAATGATAAATTTCATGACTTGCCTTCTGTACAGTTTAACCAGCCACATACCTTTGTTGTTCTTACCCTGGAGCCATCTCCGAACTTTATTTGCACACATTGTTTTACAATCCACATACTTTATTGTAGTCCTAGGAAACTAATTGACCAAAGCTTCTTTTTCTTACCCAAGACTCCAACCCTTATTCTCCATGAAGAGGTATTATGCAGCTGATGGCAACAATATGCACTACTTTGATCTTTTAACTCAACAAGAACATCTGTTTTGAAATATCCAACAAAATCTTTTTGACTTCATCAGGTATGTGCACAACATATAAGCTTCTACTTTCATTATTCTGTAGCTTAATACAGTGGAAAGGGTATCAATGAAATGCAACCGAATAAAAAAAGAAGAAAACTCCGAATCAAAATTAGTTAAATGCTTACTGAAGCATATATCTGACCCAAGAGAAACGACAAAGATTGATCGAAATTCCTAGGAAGATGTTACGGAATCACGAAAACCGATGTAAAATTTACTATTGGGTCCCTGAGATTTGGCCTAATAGACTCGAAGGTCTCTCTATTTCTAAAATTGTATCAAATAGTCCTTAACTTTTTAAAATTGTACTCTGAGGTCTTTCCGTTAGATGTAAAAATTAAAAGCGTTTAAAATAAGGTTCGAATCAAGGACCTTCAGCTTTTAAGATATACCTAATAAGGCACTACACTAAAATGCTTTTAGTAAATAAACTTGACGTGATAAGATTTTATTGTGTAAGTCATAACCATTTACATTTTATGACTATAGCAATTATCTATTGTTTCAATTAAAATTTTATTAAATAATTACATATTTATTTTTTTATCATCCTAGAGAAGTCTGAAAGTTAGACTGTAAAGTTTAACTTTTCCGAAAAATTAAAAGAGTTTACAGAAAATTTAATGTTTATTTGGAGAAATTAATAAAAATTAGAAAATTCATATTTTTTATTTGGATAAATTAACAAAAATTAGAAAACTCATATTTTTTATTTGGACAAATTAACAAAAATTAGAAAACTCATATTTTTTAGGAGTAATTATTTTTGGATCCATGAGGATTGGTTTAATGTACTCTGGGGTCCCTCTATTTTAGAAATTGTATCATCTTGGGTCTCTGAGGTTTGGCCTAATGTACTCTAGGATCCCTTTATTTTGGAACGGATCCCACAATATATATTTCATTTCATTGAATTAGAAATATGAGTTTTCTAATTTTTTGTTAATTTCTCCAAATAAAAAGTATGAGTTTTCTAATTTTTGTTAATTTCTCCAAATAAACACTAAATTTTCTGTAAACTCTTTTTAATTTTTCGGAAAAGTTAAACTTTAGGGTCTAACTTTCAGACTTTTCTAGAATGATAAAAAAATAAATATGTAATTATTTAATAAAATTTTAATTGAAAGAATAGATAATTGCTATAATCATAAAATGTGAATGGTTGTGACTTACACAATAAAATCTTATCATGTCAGATTTAAATACTAAAAGTGTTTTGGAGTAGTTGGTTATAAGGTATGTTTTAAAAGCTGAAGGTCCTTGACCTGAACACTTTTAATTTTTACATTGATTTGATTTCAAATTGGGTTTAATTAGTCCGGTTCGATTCAAATAAATTATGGTTCGATTCAAATAAACCAAAGGGTATTTTTGTCATTTTGAAAAAATAACGTTGATTTTTTTGTTGACTAACGGAAAAAGCTAACGGAAGGACCTCAGAGTACAATTTCCAAAAGTTAGGGACTATTTGATACAATTTTAGAAGTAGAGAGACCTTCGAGTCTATTAGACCAAACCTCAGGGACCCAATAGTAATTACTCCTATTTTATGAGTGGAACTTGTTTAGAAAACACTTCTAAAATAGCTAGAAGCTTAAGGATCACATAAACATTTGTAGAAGATAATTTTTTCTTGATTTCTTCCCATTTTCTGATATAACAACCAAATCAGAGCAATTCACACTACCGTTGAAAATGATCTTTAAGTATTCCTTTTTAAACGGAAGGGAAGGAGGTCAGTGGATCTTTTTCCGATAAATTCTTGCAACTCTGGGCTACAAAGGGAAGGGAAGTTGTTGAATTGTCTGCATTTGTTGCTTGGTATATTTGTAAAAACCGAAATGATGTAGTTTGGTTCTCAAAAGATGTTTCGCCTAATCAGCTGGTTTATAATGCTGTCAATCATATTCCGTAATGGAGATCATTAGTGCAGCTCCGGTCTTCGCTTGTACAAGATGTTCCTCCATCAGCTGTGTCTGCTCCGGTGGGTGTCCATAGTTCTAATGTTGAAAATGCTGGCTGGAACTTGTTTGTTGATGTTGCGGTTTTCCAAGAAGAAGGTGCAACGGGGTTTGGTTTAGTTGTGGAGGATGTTGAAGGTGGTTTTAGGGTGTCAGCTTCGGGTTATCAAGAAGGAATTTTGAGCCATATGTTGCAGAAGCTATTGCCTTGAGGTCAGCCATCTCTTTTGTGTCTCAAAGGCTTGAAGATGGTGGTGTTATTTTTATTGATAGCCAATTAATTGCCAAGGCTATTTATTCTTCTTGTGAAGAAAACTCTTCTCTTGGATTGATTGTCAAACTCTTTTAGCTCTACGGCCTGATATAAAAGGTCTGATGGCTGTGCCGACAGACAAATGTTGCGGCTCATTCTATTGCTCGAGCATCTATCCGATTTGTTGTATGGGAATCGGTTCCGAATGTTCTCATTCCGTCTTTTAGTTAATGAAAGCTGGGTTATTCATCGCAAACAGATGATAAAGTTTTGGTATCACTGCCATTTTCTTAGAATTGTTTATAGCAAAAGAACATTGGATATGTCACTAAATTTACAAGGATCTGTTATATATTACGTGTAACTTTTTTTTACTAGGTTTTTGATGCATATATTTTGCCCACATAGGGGTGAAATTTACTATAAAGGTCCAATTTTAAATTGTACAAAACTTTGATTCTCAAGTAGAAGATAAAATTAATGATGAAAAACAGATTTTTTCATTGGTGCTTATTTTAAATTATTATTTTATCATTGAACTAATTTAAATACCTTATGGAATATGATTCCCAGCTTTTTGAATTTGTAGAGAGAGTTGAATTCAGTTTACAGAGCATACATATTCATGAGCAATTCTGATCCATCACAATCACATCAGTTGAGTATTGTTTATGTTCAAATAATTGAAACTATTCTCTATTATTCTATTTCCCTTCTTTGGAAGTTATTATTCATCCCCTTCGTATTATCTTTTTTATATTCTTTCCTTTTCTTATATCATGCAAGATATAAAAATGTATTCTTTTGGATGCCAGTAATTTTTGACAAAATTTGCCACTTGAAAGAATTACAAAATTTGTTTTTGAATGCATTTATCCTGTATCATACACATGTCCGAATTTGTCTACTTGAATGATGCTTCAACTCATCAATAATCATGGGCAACCCAATTTTGCCCTTTCAGATGCAGAGATCTTTCTGTAATAATGTAATTGACAGCATCCTAATCTATACTCAATTAGTAAACTTACTCGCGTCATTTTTTCGTCTTCATCGCCAGATTGTCCCCACAAATTTGTTGCGTAGACAGTTAGCAGTGTCCATCGTTGTAGCAACCTGATTTGATACAACAGCATAAGCTTTATTACTACTCCAAATCCAAACTCTTTTTCATGGCCTCGTATACCACATAAGTAATGCTCGCTGAAGGAACCACTTTCAGCATATTAGGAAATATCCCTTTGTAGAATCCTCTGATGCCTTCTTTTTGGAAGGTTTTCCTGAATACATCCGACATTCCTTTGTAAGGAGTGTCCGAGTTAGCGCGCTGAGCTTGCATTCTGAAGAACATAAGTTGCAAAAAGAAGGAACTGTTAATATCCTAAACATATCCACTAACCATTATGCATATGCAATGTGTATGTTTTTATATATACCTTGTTCTCACCACCTGCAATGGATACACACAAGTTGCTCCAAGAGCTCCAGATAGAGTCCCACATCCTAGTTGGATAAGTGGACCGGGTTCTGCAGTTGAATCAAAAGGTTTTGGCATAAAACATGAAAGTGCATTTGAAGCAAATGTTTAATTAAAAATATTACAAGTATTAGCAACACCTTACCGCTTTCAAGAAGAAAGTACTTCTTCGACATATCTTTGAAGGTCTCGTATGCAGCGAGGTCAATGCCTGCATAAGGGATGATTCCAAGAAGAGATGGAACAAGGCCCCTGTAGAATGCCCGTGGTCCTTCCTGAACCCATATATCCCTTGTCATTGACCCTAGATTAGGAACTTTTCCATTTTCACAAGAGAACGTTTGTAATCGAGTTTTCACTAGATCCATGGGATAAATGGCAGTTTGTGCCACAGCACCAGCCAAACCGCCTGCAAGAAGTCGGCCTGAAGTACCAATATCAGACTTATCTCCTTGTCCTCTAGCTTTAACAATGAGATCTTTCAGCATTTCATAAGTGTAGAACCTGATAGCACTTTCTGGCGCCACTTTCAAGACATTTAATCCATTGCCCCGGAAAAATGCCAAGGCACCTCCTTCCTTCCATATATCCCTTACTGCTGGCATTATCCGAGCACGTGCTGTTTGCACTTGCAAAACAACTTTAAGACGATCAAGAGGTGCAGTTGCTGTACGAGATGTTGCTCCTGCTACCCCCCCAGCAATCAAATATCGATATGCATGAATGTGCTTACTTATGCCCTCTGGGACAACAGCCTGTTCCCCAATATCAACAAGGCATACCCTCTCCAAGTAATGATAAATGTTCTCCATTGTAGCCTCATGAGGATATAACAGCAGAAAGTCTCTCCATTCTTCAAAAGTTATAACACCGTTGTTATCCTTATCAACTCGCTCAACAAAACGTGCAAGCTCCTCATCATCAATTTCAATCCCTACAAAAGAAAGACTGGTGTGGCTTATAGAATGAACCAACAAAATATAATTCTCAGTTCCTAAGCACCAGAATACAAAACAAATATTAGGGTTATACAAAAAGGAAGTGATGAGAATTGTGGTGAGGCAATATGACACATGCTTCCTAACAAATAACAGCATAAAATATCTACTACAAACTGATCATCATTATTTTAGAATTGTGATCACTTCATTTTAATCAGTAGCTACAAAAAACTGGTTTCGCATAATTCTTTCCATAATGCACATACTTGTACATAAGAGATGCATAAAACATCATGCTAAAGCTCTTAAATATGTATTCACATTACTAAATGCAGGGTCAGCTAGTTGTAAGCAGTAGGTTCAGGTCTAATCTCAAGCAATAGATCATGCCATCAATATGGCTCTCCAGCTTTAGTTTGTCTATTTCCCTTTTTGTGGTGGATAGGGTGGAGAAAAATTGCCATGTATTCAATGTAATACAGTTTAGTTATGGTATTAAGTTGCATTACTCAAAATCCATTTCCCTAAAATCAATAAAATTGCAGTAAATGACTAATCAGTTTAGCATAGAAATATGGAACATATAACTAAGCATTAGCAGAGACGAATGAAGAGTATAATTTTACCTGCCCTAAGAAGTGCATCATACAACTCTTCTGGCAAAATGCAGCCATTATGTTCAACATCAATGGCTTGAAAAATCCGGTAGAGTTCAAGTTCCTTGTCATCCATATATCTCTTAAACTCCTGGTAATCAACACGCCCATCTTTATTGGCATCAACCACATTCAACAAATCCTTAGCATACTTGTAATCTGCCGGTATTTGGAGAGCAGAAAGGCCTTTATCAATCTGGGTATAGTCCAAATACCCAGAATTTGTAACATCAAAGAAACTAAAAAGAGTTCGAATCCTCTGTTCTCTTTCTTCCTTGGTCTCTCCTAAAGCCAACAGAACATGATCCATTGTCACTGGCCCTGGTTTCTTAACTGGGTTGCAACAATTCGGTTTCTGTTCTTTGTCATTGTTTGATTTTGCCTCCATTATACCAAAAGGACTAAATCAAACCTACGAGACACTAAAAAGTTACCTCCAGAATAACCTATCTATTCTAATAGTTATGTTTGATGTTGTCAAGCTTTCGGGCATAAAATGTTCAGAAAGATTTCTAAATTAAGAAGTGGGATGTGTTGCCCAAAAAAACACCTAATTAAGACCTATCTGAATTCATCTAATTTCCCAAAATCTTTCTTTACTCGGACAGATTGAAAAAAGATTCAAACTTTTGTCATATATACTGAAGAATCGAAGCAGGTCAAAGAAGGAAATACCAATTCAACGCGGAAAGGGACTGGAAAGTGGAAACGCAGGTAAGACCAAACCCAGAAGAAATGTCAAAAAGAAAAATAGAAGAGAATTAATTACCGTAAAGAAAGAGAAAATGAATCAATAAAAAACAACTCAATCCCCAACCGCATGCGGCGTTGAAGGTAGAAAGAAAACGAATCGCCGGGAAAATATTGGCCGGAGTATTGTTGTAGCAGGATGATCAGCTGTCATATCGGATTTGAAGACGGTGCCCACACAAAATAAAAAAAAAAAAATATATATATATATATATATATAAATTTAAATAATAATAATTTAATAAAAGTATAAATAAAAAGTTATGCTAAATGCTAATCGAACGGCAAGTGGTTTGTTTCAAAACGCATATTCTTGGTTCGTTTTTGGTAGTTGTGGTTGCTATTGGCTGTGGGTAGCGTTATTTTTGCGGTACAAAGAGATTCGATTGTCATTTTTCCGGTTGACTCGTTGTGATTCCTCGGCTGGCCACTTGATTCTTCCGGTTTGGTCCACGGTTCAGGAGTTAAAAAACCATTGAGAAAAATTTTGTATTCTATTACCTAACATGAGAGAACAGCAGTATACCAAACTCTGCTATTTAGAACATCAACAAAATTTTACATTATTATTATTATCACATTACATCAACTTATTCTACATACTAACGGCTAGATTAACGATCTGCCACCTTGTCAAAATGACATGTTTAGGTTAGAAGTACACATACTAGGTTAGATAAATGAATTATATACATCAGTTATTGATCCATGACCTTGCGGTTTCTAATGCAGACCTTGCTGATTGAGAAACTTTCTTCTTCTGCTGTTCCAATTTTCGAGCTTCTAACATGTTGTTTGATGCAACCTCCAGGTTTCTTACTGCCTCCAATTCATCCTTTTCCAATTCATCAAGTTTAGATTTGAGCTTACATCTTTCAGTCTCACAGCAAGACAATTGTTTCTGGAGTTCAACAAGCCTTTCTTCAAGTGACTTGACATGATTCTCTGAATCTTTGTAAGCATCCATTGCCTCATTGTGGAGGCGAGATACATTGTCGAATTTTGCTTTCTTACTATCGTAAACCTTGGTTAGTTCTGTGATGGAGAGGCCTTTTGACATGGACTTTTCAATTGAGGAGAGTTTGGATCGTTTCTGAATGTATTCCTTTACCCCCTCGATGAAAGGATCGCAGGGAATGGACAAACTCTGGAAGATATTGAAAGTAGGTTCTGCCACTTTTAGCATTACCTCAAGATTGGGTGGACTCATAGACTCGAGAACATGTAGCAGAGATTCTCCAAATGACTTCAAGACAGATTTTGATATACTATTATCATTCTGTATTACACCTCTATGCTCTGAAGTCTCTTCTGGAACACCTCCTAAAAGCCGAGCATTCAGTCCAGAAGTTTGAGTGTCAGTTTCTGCATTTGTGTTGATGTTCGGTAAGAGAAATGGTCCTTCAGCATGAGAAATAGCGCCGTCTTCTGGGCCAAAAACAGGGTCAAAGGATGGGAAAACACCTAGGAAAAGACAAGTGTCAAAGGAATAAAAAACCCATGAGATGAGGATCATAATGAACAAAGAAATGGGTTGAGCCATGCTTACAACAAAAGATAGGCATAGCAGGAGGATCTTTTGGATTCTGTGATGGAGGGAAAGCAAATCGACCCAACCAACCATAAAAATGGAAACCTAAAATTTGATAAATAACATCTACCAACCACCAAGAAGAAGCAAGAAGGAAAACATAATCTCAATATTGCAAGATGGTTAACAGTAACCAGAGATAATTGAAATGCTAAATAACGGAAATCAGTAGGCGTCACATCCACAACCCCAACGCGCCCGTGCAAGCACTTTCTCTCTCTCTCTCTCTCTCTCTATCAAAACCCAAAAATAACAAGAAAAATCAATCAAGAAAATTCACACCTTTAGTAATGGCATTCCCTGAAGCAGAAATTAGCCTCCATGACTCTTCCATGTGGTGACTTACTAATTGACACGTTGGATTTTCATGGTAAACCTGAAGTGTCTTCCCTGCCATAGGATCTAAGGAGTCAGCCCCTTGCACGACTGGGTCCCCACATTGGGCTTCATCTTGCTCTATATCTGCAGTACAAACTGGAAACTTCTCAGAACTGTCTCCTTTCTTGTCCAAGCCGACATTTCCAGCTTCTTCGATCTCAGAACCAATAGTCACTTTTGTTCTGTCCAGATCATTTGCAATGTTTAAGTTGAGAGATGTGTGATCACTCCATCTACCCCCATAGCAATCCTTCATAGTATAATCTGCAGTATCAACAAATGAACAACCTCCAAAGCCCTGCATAAGAGTCAATATTATCAGGGTTAATAATATAAAAACTTACCACTTTAACTTTGATATCTTCAGATAAACCATGAATGTCTTAGAGATGACTACAAATTCCAAATGCTAGATAAGCATTTTGTAATGTCAGTTATCCCATCAGCAGTTGTCACGCTGAAGAAAGTATAATATAACAAAGGATCTCTAAACAGGTTCTAGGATGAGATTTTTATAGGCATGTGAAAATATTCATTGTCATTAAAACTCACAAACCATCACCAACTCTACAAACACTTCCACCAAATGGCATCAGTGTCGAATTACTTGACCCAAAAAAAAGAAAATGAAATAAGCAAATGATTGCCTGAATTGTATATTTGCAAATAATGATTAAAAATAAAGAAGCGTTCTTTAGTTGTCCTTCATGTGTGTTATTTCAACAAAAAGTGAAAAAGAAAAGAGAAAACCAGTAATGAGAATTGTTGTGACAGGTTTCACTAGAAATGAAACTACTGAACTCTCATACATATAAAAGTACAACAGCCGAGTTGCTTACTTCGCTAATTCAGGAGCCAGGGCATAATCCACCAGCATAAACTGAGATTAGAAACAAGAGTTTATTCAACTCACAAATGGTGATTTTACCATCACAACAAGATAAAAACATTAAGTAAAATGAAAACATTATCAAAATAATTACAGTTCAAACCACTTAAAGATGATTCTTTTCATAATGAAGAGCAGACTTGGTTATTGTTTGGTCAAAATCCACTTCCATGGAAATTAACTTCCCAGAAAGTTCAACTTCCTTGAGGTCATGGGTTGAGTTTAAAATGCAACTTCCTCTCATCTCATTTCTACTCCAACTTCCCTCCCAACGAAACACTTCAACTTCCATGGGAGATTTGCTACTTACACAGAAGTTCAACTTCCCCTCCAACTTACTCTCAACCAAACGATGTCTTAGACGGCTAAAATTTGGTAGAGATCAAAAGAGGGGTAGAAAGCAGTTACCAAATTTACAATAATTATGTAATCCACTGTCTGGAAAAAAAAAAAAAATCCATAACTAAACTCAATAGCTTCCATCTAAAAACAGTAATTAAAAGGAGTCAAGTAAAGGGATTGGAAAACAATAACAAATAAACTAATTGAAAAGCACAGACCTCCCTAAATTGGCAAGCAAAGTACCATCTTCCTTCGTCTTGATACAGAGCACAGAGGTAGCCACAAGTACACGTAGGAACTTTAAAAACTTTGAATTGATCGCACCATTTGAAAAACCCACATTTTCCCTGCAGAAAAATTGCTTATAATTAACAAAATATCACAAAATCAATCTAATAAACGCCAAAACCGACCTAAAAAGAATCAGTACACTAACCTTTTCGTCACCAGGACAAGTGTAGAAGATCCTATTAGGATTTTTCTCAGTTCCAGAGGTGCGAGTCTTACAAAGGCCTCGTCCACACGGACAATGCACCCGTACGCCACATTTAGCCGTTGAGGAGCTAGGAGAGACTGCTGAGTTAGGGCTTGAAGGGTGTGAGTTTTTGGGGGTTTTGTTGGGGCATTCTCTGCTCCAATGCCCCTGTTTTTTACAACTGAAACATACATCTGCAGGGTTTCTTTGAGGAGATATAGACGGAGAGATCGGCGGCGGTTGAGCTGTCGAATATAAAGGAGGAGGCGGCGGTGGAGTAGAAGGAAATGGGTTAGCAATTTCAAAATCCGTCATTTTCCTCGGAGAAAAAGCTTTTCGTTAGTTTGTATGAAGAAGAAGAAGAAGAAGAAGAAGAGTGGAGTTTGAGCAGACGTGCGAGTGATAAAAATCAACGGCTTCTTTGTTACGCTTTCAAATTCCAAAAATTGACAGTGGAGTAGTAGACTTCATTCACCCGACCCCCACACAGACTAGGGAATCAACGTTTGCTATTATTTTTTTAAGGGGTAATTACTTTTGGATCCCTGAGTTATAGCGAAACTAACTCGTAGGTCCCTCTATTTTGGAAATTATATCATCGGGTCCCTAACTTTTGAAATATTATACTCTCAGGTCCTTCCGTCCAATTCTGCCGTTAGTCAACGAAAAAGTGAACGTTTTTTTTTTTTTCAAAATGATCAAATTACCCTTTGATTTATTTGAATCGAACCATGGTTTATTTGAATCAGACCTGTGGGTCCCACTCACTATAAAAATAAAAAAATAACTTAAGGGTGAGATTCAAACCTTTGACCTCTTATATATATATCAGAATGTTAACCAACTGCACCAAGCCAAGTTAGTGTTTTATTTTGACGTGATAATATTTTATTGTAAAAGCACAACTATTCACATTTTATCACTATAGCAATTATTTATTACTTCAATTAAGATTTTATTAAATAATTACATATTTATATTTTAATCATTCTACACAAGTCTGAAAATTA
>CANUEY010028740.1:0-57700 GCA_948099555.1 Croton setiger
CCCCTAAAAAATATGAGTTTTCTAATTTTTGTTAATTTATCCAAATAAAAGTATGATTTTTCTAATTTTTGTTAATTTCTCAAAATAAATACTAAATTTTTTGTAAACTCTTTTTAATTTTTCGAAAAAATTAAATTTTTCCTTTTAATTTTCAGACTTGTGTAGAATGATTAAAATATAAATATGTAATTATTTAATAAAATTTTAATTGAAGTAATAAATAATTGCTATAGTGATAAAATGTGAATAGTTATGCTTTTACAATAAAATATTATTATGTCAACATAGAACACAAACTTGATTTGGTACAGTTGGTTAACATATATATATATATATACAAAAGGTTAAGGGTTCGAATCTTACCAATGTCATCTTTTTATTTTTATAGTAAGTGGGACCCACAGGTTCGATTCAAGTCATTTTGAAAAAATAAACGTTGACTTTTTCGTTGACTAACGGCAGAATTGGACGGAAGGACCTGAGAGTATAATATTTCAAAAGTTAGGGACCCGATGATATAATTTCCAAAATAGAGGGACCTACGAGTTAGTTTCTCTATAACTCAGGGACCCAAAAATAATTACCCCTTACTATAATAATATCCGCATAAAAAAAGTTCTTTAACAAAAAATTTGCACTCCATGAGGCATGAAGGGACATCTTTGCCTTTTCTTAAATTCCAATATAAGGGGAAAATAAAAGGGAGAACCTTTATTTTATTTTTTGGGTTCCCTAGTTAGATACTAGAATAGACAAACTTTATTTTCATGGCGACCAAAGTTAGCATTTTTTCTTCTAATCCATTATCAATCCTAACACCCAATTTGATTTCTCCTTAAAATGATACAAACAAATAACACCAACAGACCCTTCTGCCACTTGAAATCAACACTATCCTGCTACTTGAATTTCATCAATTCGATTTGTTACAATGGCTAAAGCATCAAGTGGATCGTATCTTTGTACCTCTACTACAACAGGCGATGCTGCACCGTCGCTATTATTGCACCCCATACCATCTAGCCAAATCCACAAACTGCATTCCGCCAATAACATTGTTGGCAAGTCTCACACCAACTGTGAAAAACTTTGCAACTGCTGGAACCTGCTTTGCCTGAGGCGATGCTTCTACCACACGTTCTAGTCCATTAATAAGTTGGTATCGGAAGTTGGATGAAACTGCAAGGAAACCACCTGCACATTTGAACAAAACAAAACTAATTATTACAGTAACATGATCTTCAACACCACTTTACTCAGAAAATAATTTGGTTTAAAGATATGCAACAGAAGAACTGGATTTCATTCATCAATCAAGTCTAATAAAGCAATGTATAGCAAACTCCCTGTTTACCTACAACTCTAAAATGCACGAGATAAACAGACGAAAGCTAGAATTTTCTGGCTTATTTATAGACTAAAGTGAACCATAAGTATTAGTTATTGCAAGGGACAGCTTAAGATTGATGAACAACCACTTTTCAATATGATCTTCCATCTACATTTATGCACAATTACCAGATGTGACATCCACAAAATATGGCAGTCATTCCTGACAGTTCATCTGCAGTCGTGCATCAATATATGTTTCAAACTTATGTCAATCTAAACAAGCAAGTAAAAGAATATACCCCAAAGAGCTGCACTTTTCAAAAGAGGAGGCACTGGTATGTCATCTTCTGATTTCTTCATATTCCTGATAAATGAAAATTACGTTGTGAGGGATTCAAAACTTAGTAAAAATCCAAAGTAAACATTCATATATGCAATTATTAGCACAAAACTTCATAGGGTGAAGAAATTTATCTACCACAAATGTGATCCCAACCAAGAAGAATCCAAATAGAACATATCCTTGGCATATTTACTGAAATTGAAAATTTGTAGTGCAAAAAGACTCTCCTTCATTTAGTTGGGAACCCAAAAACAAATCGAAGATAAATTGAAAAATGAAAAATCTCCATTTATGAACCAGAATAATACTCCCTCCATTCAATTTAATTAGAGAAAACTTCCCAAATTTGGTGTTCAATTTAGATAGAGAAATTTCCATTTAGGGAAAGTAGGAATGCTCAGTTTATAAGTAAAATTATTGTGATATCCTTAATGAAATTTGGTATCGCCACATTAATCAAAAACCTCAAAATCAAATTGATTTCTCCATTAATTACACTATAAGGATGTTAAGGACAATTCATCGGTTTGCCTTAAAAAAAAAAAGTTCTTTCTCCTTTGCTTTAAGTGAATCAAACAGATGGAGTAAATAGCATAGTTATACAATCATCTGAATAGTGTATAGACTAATGACTGCATACACTAAGGACAAAGAAAAGTTTTACTAACAGTGTAACCCTTTCCCTTCAACATTTTCAGCATTATTCCTTATGCAAATTTTTATTTGAATTACTAGTATTAAAATCACCAACTCCCCTATTCCTACCTTTCAATCATAAAATTAAACGAATTGAAAAAACAGAAGCCAATTTTTTATTAAAAAAACAGAGCTAAATGCATAATTAGACAATAAGAAAACACAAAATTTGGATTATTAGATATAAGAGATACCGCTTAGCAGTCATTATGAGATTTGCTATGCCTTGACCTATAATACCACATGTAAAACCAACTGATGCATACAGGACTCCCTGGAAACAAAAGGTATAGATCATCAATAATATATACAAAAGATTACAATACAAATTCAATTGACTTGTATATAGAAAAAAAAAAAAAATCACCTTGCAGAAGAATGTTGCAATTCTTTGCTCTACAGAAAAACTGCATTCAGGCCTTGTAGCTTCAAACACACTGTCAGATAAAAGTCCTTCCAGACACTTTAGTCCGTTAAACATTATAGAGATATGAATGAAATTGAGCTAAAGTATGAATGTACCACTTCCCATGCAAGATTAAGCTCAGTAGCATGTAAAAGGATATCGTAGCAGGAATGAACTACTAACCTACTAGGAAGAGCAGCATAAGCACTTTGCAGTTGTCCAAAGTATCCCTTAGACACAGATGGTTGTCCAATACGTGCATATGGTGCTAACATGCTAACCAAAGCAACATTTACCACTGTACCAACTAAAAGATCTGCAACGTACAACTCAAACTCTGCCCAAAAGTCTTTGCCCCTCCTTTGAACCTCCGCAACCGTAGCACAAACAGAATCAATAACTATCTGCATTGCATCAAAACAATGAATACTATACTCCAAAAGCTGAAAAAAATGTATTTAGAAAAACAAAATGATGCTCTGTTGATCTTGAGCCAAAAATTAATCCAATATTGCTAGAAGTATCAACAGTGAGATTGACTGGAACAAAGTGTAGAAGCAATAGCAAACTAAAGCTATCTAGCTCACAAGAGAATTATCTAATGATGATGTAAGTTAATCTGCACAGACATGCATACACTTAACCAGTTTAGCATTTCGTTAAACTATCAACATATTAGGAAAGAAAATTTTACAATTTTCATTTTCAAAAATCAAAAAGAAAGAAAAGAAGGGAGCTTACAAACCTCTGCTCCAATTTTAAAGAGGAAGGATGGATCAGCCAACATTCTATTTCGGAACGGAGGGCATGAATACATTGCAGAACCCAGAAGCCCACCTGACCCCTACAGTAATCACAAAACAAAAGGAAGAAATTGAAACAAACATCCTTCAATAACAGTTACAATTGATTAATAGAAGAATCACCTGCAAATCCAAATATCGGATGAGAAGCACTCTGCGAATCCCCACACTCTTAGCAGCCTCTATCATATCAGAAGCGAGCAGTGCCCCTCTTGCCTTTGCTAATTTCATCACCTCATCAAATTTCAAAAGCGGTCCAAACTCGTTTTCATCTTTGTCGCCCCCACCGCTGCCCCCGCCATCTCCACCAGGAAAATTCCCATTTCCTCCGTTTCCATCGAATATATCTCCACCATCATTTCCACCAGCATCAGTTTCCAATTCATTTCGCTTTTCAGAAATCTCAATGTCGTTCGCTACAGCAGCGCCACTGCCTTCATGTTTGTCTGCAGTGGATGAGACCACTTGCGGTTCTGCTTTCGAATGCAAGCTCCTAACCACTAGCCTCTGTTTCTTAAGAGAAAAATTCAAAGGCCGCACATCGAAAGTCACCTCCTTTACCATATTGAACCTACTATTATCAGGGAAAAACAAATTCCCACGCCTCAAAACGACTTCATGTTGCAATTTCACAGAATTTGATAATCCGAAACTTAAAGCAGAACCCGCCATTTTCTCTTAGTTCTAAACAGCTAGGAAAAGTCGACAAATGAATGTAAGTAAGCTTCACGCCGATAAATCAAGAACCGGCAACCGAACGAAGACTATCTCAAAGCTAATGCAGAATCAGAAAAGGAAGTCGAATTTGAACAAGACAAAGGAATCTACCTTGGTCAGAAAGAGGGCGAGCGAGCGGTGGCAGCTGAAATGGAGATGCTAATGGGTAGTGGTGGCGAATAATAAAAGGGAAGGAGGCGGAGAAGCGACGGCAGGAAAAGATGCGTCAATGAATAGAATAGAATAGAGATGTCATTGTCAATTCAGCTTTTACCGGGAGGGTTTTGTCTGGGTTTTGGAAGTGTTTGGCATATACTGTTTGTGGCACGTGTTTGGATTATCTTCTAAAGTATTAGCATATCTAGGGTTTTGCTATGATGGCTAAAAGTATGCAACTTATGCGAACCAAACAAAGCATCTAATATAGCTAATAATAATGCAGATATTAAATTAGTGACATTGTATACTTCAGATGCTAAATTAGCCACAGATATGTACTTTAGTTGTTAAAATCAATCACTCCTAAATATTATGGTATCATTCAAGAATTTATCAAGATATCGGGTATTACTTTATATATTAAGACATGAACAATTTAGGAGAAACCTAAGTATGCTATTTACTAAAATAAAAACCTACGAAAACTAGTACAATTTTATTACTATAATGAATTACAAAGTAAGTTTAATATTTATAAATAATATCGCATGAAATTACATTCCACATCAGCTTTTCATAGGTAATTACAGATTTTCAATTCCAGGAATGTGGAGTTGGGCCTCATCTATACATTCCACTAAAGCTTGAACAACTGAATCCATAGTTGGTCTTTGATTTCTGTCATTCTCAACACATGCTAACCCAATTTCTACAATTTTCACCATCTGTTTTCTGTTATATTCTCCATTCAATCTTGGATCCACCATTTCTTCAATCCATGACTCTTCATTGCACATCATTTTCCTTTTCACAACTCTTACAAATCTTGCTAACTCTGACTCCTGCCCTTCTGCGACAAAATTCGACAGCCGAATTCCTCTCACCAATTCGAGAATCACTACTCCATAGCTATACACATCAACTTTTGCTGTTATTGGAAGGGTTAAAGCCCATTCTGGAGCCATATAACCTTTTGTTCCTCGAATTCGAGAGAACTCACTAGAGTTATCAAAATTGCCTCTTTTTAACAACTTGGCCAACCCAAAATCTGAAATCTTGGGATCAAAATCATTGTCTAAAAGTATATTTTCAGGCTTCACATCACAATGTATTACCCATTCAAGACATTCATGATGAAGATATGCTAAGCCTTTAGCTGTCCCTAATGCAACTTTAAGCCTTTCTTTCCATCCAATAAAATTTGGTGCAAATAAATGCTTATCTAAGGACTTATTTTCCATATACTCATAGACTAAAATTCTGTGATTTTTCCCCGAACAAAATCCCCATATTCTTACTAAGTTTATGTGATTGATTTTCCCAATAGTACTTACTTCTGCCCAGAACACATCTTCTTCTTCATAGTTATCTCCTAATTTCTTTACGGCCACGACTCTTCCATCAACTAGAACCCCTTTATATACAACTCCAGAAGCTCCTCTTCCAAGCTCTTCTTTGAAATTCTTGGTAGCTTCTTTTAGCTCTGCATAAGTGAACTTCCTAAATTGACTTGAAAGAACTCTATAACCTTCTTCTAAAGAAGCTGACGCTCCTTCTCTTCCAAAAAGCAACCACCCAAGTGAGACTATGAGAAGGATTTCAGCAACACCAATTGAAGCAGCAAACCAGTAGAGATAGCTCCATTTAACCCTTTTAGCAGTATCTTCATACATGGAAGGAGAACCTATCATGAGTATAGACTGTTTAAGGCCACATTTAGGATTACTACCAAATGGAATTTGGGATTCATTACTCTCTACACTCACAGGCAATTTTAGATATATACTTCCTGGAAAATTTGGAGATCTGAACCCATTAAAAAGAGCACTTTTTGTGTAACAAACACCTTCTCCTGATATCCTATAACTAAAGGCTACGCAGCGGCAATCATCTAAGCAGAGTTTCAAGCAAGAGTTCAATGAAGAATTTGCTGCTGTATAATTAAGATCAAACCCATAAAAATCTACCTGTGGAATTTGAACAAATTTCACCTTTTGAGAACAAGTTTGAGTAAACTTGGGTTTGCAACCTTTACTCCAATCACTTGGATCAGTAACTTGATAACCTACAGGACAAGAACACTTTGGCTGTGGTGTATATACACAAATTCCATTTCTTCCGCAAATTCCATGCACACTACACACCTCAGACATAGCTTCCCATGTTACTCTCCACAATCCTGTCACAGAATCAAGACTATAAAGCCTTAAATTGCCATCATAATCCAAAGTAAGTCTCCTTTTAACCCCAAGTCCCATATCAGAAGCACTAAATTGCAATTTATCGCTTGATAGAAAAACACCCATTTTATCAAAAACAGCAATCCTGCTGCTATTATAATTTGTTCTTCCGCTAGCAAAAACTTTATAATCTGGGTTTGGCCAATATATGCTTGAAATTTCAGGCCCATCATACAATAATGTCAAGACATTGTTATTATCAAAAAAGAAATTAAAATACCCAGAACCAAAATTCCCTCTTCCTAAAGCCGAAATCAATTTTGTGCTCTTCCTGAAGAATTGGTTAGCAACAAGTGTATCAGTGGGAAAATCAAAACTTTGCCATAGAATTTTCCCACTAAAATCTTTAAGAACAAGATTACCAGAATCCAAAAGCTCTGCTTTGCTGACATCGACGGAGGTTGTTTTGGTTTGCCATAAAATGGAACCATCAACATCAGTTAAGACCATGGCGCCATTTTTTTCCAGAGAAATTCTGGAACCTTTACCATTTACAGGCTCATCTCTATTAGCTGTCCAAATAACAGTCTTTTGTTTTGAATTAGTGAACCAAATTGCAAACCAATAAGCATTCTCTCCAAACCCATAAAATCCACAAGTGAATGTTTGGTCTGGTGAAACTAACACTACTGAATCATCTTCAACTGACAAAAAAGAGCCTCGTGAAAGAAAGGTTTTTTTCTGTAGGGAATTTGCAAATGATGGAGAGAAGATTACAATAATGAAGATAGTGATGAATAAGTACTGCAATTTCATGGTTACTTAATTCTTCAATGGCTTAAAGATAAGAAATTATGGGTCATAAGTGTATAAGTATTAATCTAAAACCAACAAGAGAAAAGTATTATTTTCAATTCAAAGGGAGTTTTGTCTTTCCTGTATGGTTGTTTTCCATAGCAGACTATCAAGTAGCTCCGTCCTGCTTACGGGTTTCCTGTGGGATTGATTTGACTTTTATTATATTCAAGAGTAGTCTCATTCTATGCTAAACGAGTCTTTTTTTTTTTTTTTTTAAATTAATGAGAGTTTAGACCAACCATTAATAGTCTTGATATTTCTAGTGTCTCTTCATTTAATATTTTCCGTAAATTTCGTTCAACCTATTGATTTAACTAATATATTTAAATATTTTCAAAAAAAGAAAAACTAAAATATTCAAATAATAGCAACAATAAATTGTATATGGGGTTTTAAATAAATTCATGTAGTAAATTTTAGAATATTATTTTGAGAAAAAGAAATTAAAAAAGGTTCCTTTCATTTTATATGTAATAACATGGCATTTGGGAACTAGGAAACGTCTTGCTCAGGGAACTAATACGGATGGATGGTCGATATTCATTGTAATATTATCTCTGTCTTTTTATCACGAACCATGGAACATGTTATGATTTCTCCTCATACAAGAAAAAAGAAAGAAAGAGGAACAAAATTATGATTGGAAGTTATTGATGACTAATTTATGGTACCATGTGACCATAAAAAAACATCAATCATAATATTCCAAGAATAGCAACGGTAGGAGTTTAATATGTTTGAATTTTTTTTTTTTTTTTTTTAACAGAGTTACTCTACAACTACATAGAAAGGGAATGCATATCCAAGGCATCTATCGCCTTTGTCCATTTTAATATGACCGAACCGACACTAACATGTTGTAAAATGGGAAATGTTCATATATAGTAGATTTTCAAAGTTTGGTGGTTAATAAATAGCTGGAAATTTGCTAAATTTAATAAATAGGATAGGCTTACTATTATACTGTTTATCTTTTTTTTTTTAAAATAAAAGTTTAAATACGTTTTCATTTCCATTGCTGTCAATCCACTGTCGCCACTATTCATACTACTGATTGGCGATTTCGGCACCACCGATCAACTTATCTCTTCTCCCTCTTCGATTTGATATATATAAATTTATGAATATGACCATCTTTTTTTTAATCGTTTCAATAAATTTTTGTTTGAATTTTTATTTTACCGGTGATTAGCTACCGATTTTGAAATCATATATCAAGACTTTTAATTTTATGATTATGATACCACTAAGAGTTAGAATCCGATGTTAAAAAGATCCATTGTCTGACGAGTCCTAGCAAATATGACAAAGTATTCGCTTTTTTCATCTGTTACAATCGGCACCAACTGGATATTAACTTGCTTCATCCTCGTAATTCAATTAGCAACTTTTTAAGCTTTTCTAAAGAATAATTCAATTAGCAACCATCAAAAGCACACAACAGAAACTAATAATATGCAAAATGTGATTAAAATTTTTCTTTTTTTCCGCCATTTTCTACAATTTTTTTTTTTTGTTCTTTTTGGGGTTAGCTCATCATTCCTGAGATCACGCAATAATAAGAATATTACATCACCCTCCCTAAAATACACAGGTTGACCTTCAACAATATCCCACTCCCAGTCACTCGAAAGAATAGCTGTACAAACAAAATAATTTTACATGGTAAAACATAAACAGGCCATAAAAATTGTGGCATATTAGGGCGGGCACTGCAGTTCTTCACATTTGAGAAGTGCCAGCCTTTGAGACCGTGAATGACCTTGCCTATTATTCAGAATATCGATATAAGTTCTGAGCCTGTACCGGTCTGAGTTTGTGAGAGAAAATGGAGGATTCAGAATAAGTGATGGAGCTTCCACTAGAAGGAATACTAACAACCGCACTGCTTTTGAATATAAGCAAGCCGCACTTTCCATTTCACCCATCAGCTCCTCTACCTGATTAGAACATTTTTTCGGAAATCAATACATCACTTCACCCCGTTAATTAACAGACGATACTTAACAGACAAAACTTGCTGTCTGTTTTCATGATGAATACTTACAAATCCTATGACAACTACATCTAAAAAAAATTACCAAATCAAATAATTTAAACTGCAAGGTAATCAGATAACCCACAAGCGTAAATTATGATTCATGTTTTGACCATCTAGCCACACTAAGGGCCCAACTCTATTGCCTTCTAACTTGTGTCCCTCTTTTTTTACCAGAAAATTCTTCAACTTGCCACAAAACTTCAAATTGCCTAAATTACCTCCACTATCACTTTTAACATCCAGAAGTATAATTCACATTCTAGCAGTTGATTAATTCATCATCAATTAGTTAGTGTACATCTACAATCCACCCTATAAATTAATTATTTAAATGGTAACCAATGTACATGGTAGAAAGCAAATCTATTGGTCCATAAAACCAAATTAAAATCTACTCACTCCTCCATGTCTTCCCAGAGCAAGGGCAGATTGAAATATTGTCTCCATTGCATCAGGCATCTCAATGTTTCCTGCAAATTTTATGAAAGAAATTTGAATTCAAACATCAATGAACAGACTGTATTTACATCATCTAAAAGAATCCTCCCAAATAGGAGCCTAGTATCTTGGTAGATATATTGATCTACTAGCTTGCTATGTTATGCACACTTCAAATCAGTTGGCATCAAGTTTGAATCCATTTTAAAAATTGCAGTTGGATATGTTTTTTTTTTTTTTTAATTTTACCTTTTATAAACCATGGCTTGGGACAACCTCAAGTCTAGCTTTTCGCAATAGCTTTGTATGCAAACTATTAATTTTAGCAGCAATAATTTGTTAAATGTCTAACAACAAAGTCAACAAACACTTGGTCATAACACAGGCCAAAGAGCTTCTTCAAGCCACAACAGTTCAACTGCTAGTACAAATTCCCTATCCAGCAGTTTATACAGTCCCAGAGAAGAGAATTGGCACCACTGAATGCCTGTTACTGTATATGATTATAAGTATAGAACTACAGTTATTGAATGATTCAACAAAACACATCCTGATTAGTTATAATAAGCAATTATCAAGATATTATCAATCTAAGGCATTAGAAATAAGGAATCATAGTAACATCACAGACAAGAAATGATCTTGCATTACCCAAAAAAAAGTGAAAGCAGAGAGAAAATTTTAATAATTCACATTGTAAACATAAAACAGTAAAGCCATACCAGGTTCAATAGCCTTGGCAAGTTCCTCTGCATGCTCAACTTCCTGTAAAAATGCCCTTTCAATCTGAGCAGATATACTTTCTGGACCTATATCAAGCGAATCTTCTGTATCAGGAGTCCCATGCTTCTTGCTACTGCTTCTCGTCAACCTAGCACTCTCTTGGCTTGGACTTCCTTCGATAGCAGAAGCAGCCTGAGTGTGGCAAATATGCAGAGCTTGCTTCCAGATTGCAAGAATAACAAGCTGAATTGAGAAGGCATCCAGTTGCCTACCTGATTCAACCTGATCCAAGGACAACAATGATGAATTGATTTATAACCTTCAAGATTTCACATTTTAATAGTTCACATAGCTAACTACAAAAATCGAGGATGTTTGACCAGCATTATTTAAAATATAATTAATCATGCAGACACAGCTAGATATTCTTATCATGCTATGTGGATCCATCAATAAGTGACTTCATTGCGGGAAAAATGCATTCAACTTGCAAGGTTAAATTTCTCCTAGTTCAGCCCATAAAAATCATAATAATAATTTAAAAAAAAGACACATCGAAGTAGGTCATAATGCAATTACTAACATATAAAACCAAACACATTTGTGGTTTTGAATTAATAGCTAAGCATCTAACTGGGAAGGGTTCTAGCACATCAAGTGTACATCAAATAAAAAAATACATAAGAACAATATTTATAAATAATAAAAACACCGAGACATAATTTAACTGAAAAATAATAAATTAAGCACTTTAAAAAAAATTCATTATAAATAGCCACTTGAAACGCAAAATTCATCCATCAACCCACTGATACTATCCTCACACATTATTAGCATAAGAGACAGTCCAAAGTTTAAGTGCAAAAGAAATGAAACCCAAGTTATTTATTTTTTAAAACCAAAGTTATGCCGACTCTCCTCCTTCAGAATAAAGTTTATCTTTTTGGGTAATCTTTAAATCCAGACCTTCAAACCAATCATTCTCATTAAATCCTCATCTGAAGCAATATTAATGTAGAAATATATATTGTTTAACATGCTTTCATCTTCTCCTCAAAAAATCACATCCATTCTAATTACTCAATATATATAATAATATTTTCTTCGCTTAATTTACCAAAGTAGACTTCTACACCGCCTCTTTCCTTCTCTAATCTCCACCAAACCTTACACGATTATGCCATTGTTTCTACAGCAAAAGTAGGCACACAGTGATTTACCTTTTCATGCACTAATTCAGAGATTGCAGATGCACACTGTTGCAGAGACTTAATCCTAGTCATACAACGCGTTGATGGCTGCTCAAAATTGTCTCCAATATCAGCAGATCCTTGAGAAGTCCCAGGAGCAGAGCTTGGACCTTCCAAGCTTCCAACATGATGCGTGTTACTGTTAGCTACACCAGTTATTGGCATCGGGGCAGTATTCTTATTGGCAGATGCACGAGGAAGACTTGCTGATTTCAACGGTATATGGGATGGTTTGGAAGCACAAATAGAAGACACATCCAGTGGCGGACCAGAAACAAGAACATAATCTTGATCTATCAGCTCCAATGAGTCTGCAACTGTAGAAAACAAACAAGAAAGTAAAATAAGAAAGACTGATACATATTGGTAAATTTATTGTGGATTTTAACAGTATTAAACTAATGAAATTAGAGAACAAAAACTGATGAAATTATCAGGTACCTCTTGATCGTACATTCATCGACCTTTGGTTCATAGACTTTGGAGCTTCATGTAGATTTTCATCAGAAAGTTTATTGCTGCTAGGCTTAAAATTAGTAGTTTCCAAGTTGAGGTTGGCATTAGAATGTCTAGGAGTAAAATCCATATTATTCAAAGCATTAGAATTTGCTTCTCTTCCACCAACTCGTGTACCAAGGGCAAATCCATAGGTAGAGTTCATTGAGGGGGCTCTTCTAGAAAAGGAAGGACTACCATCAGGACCACTAGAATCATCATCCAGGAAGAAAGGCAGACAATCTTCTTGAGAAACATCTTCTGTGTTTCTTACAGCATTGCTTTCAGACAATGGGAAACTCTCAACTGATGCTGAAACCTTCCTACTCCTGCATACGAAATTCTGTATCAGAAACTAAAGAAAATAATATATTAACTCAAGAAGTATTTCACTTACCTTAATGATTCATCCATTTTTCTTTGGCAAAGGAATGGGTGGTTAAAGAACTCCTCAAATGTCAATCGTTCCACTACAAAGACAAATATTGTAATTTGCATAAAATTTCTGGATGTTTAGAAAAAATAATAATTCAACATTCTGTGCAAGATTCAAAATTAGTATTCTCATGTGATAGAGATTAGAACGTAAATAAGAAAGAACAACAGAATAATAGATGAATATAGAAGAAGGCTACTGTTGTATTAATGGAGGAATGATATTGATGAACAAAGATAACATAACTGAATATTCAGCCCCCACGCATAGCCCGTACAGAGTTACTGCTTAACACAAAAAATATAAAGATGCCTTCTACAGGTTTGATACTAACATATATAATGACTATTCCTAACTAGCTGAGATGGAACATTCTTTTCTTGCTGCTCAATATTCCCTTTATTGGATGATGATTTGTTCTTCTAGAATAAACCAGGAACGGTTTAGCTGATGTGGCATTCCTATTATCATGCCTGGCATGTTTTCTATAAAAATATGAACATAAATTTGTTGATCTCACCGCCCTCCTTAACATATATACTAGGAATCTAATCAAAGTTTTATAAATCAAAGCACCAAGGTGTGGCAACCACTAATTCCCAAAACCCCTATCTATTTAAGCCCCCACCCCAACTCAAGGGAAGATACATAGTTGGTTTTTTTATTAGAATTGGGATAATATTCTAACATGACAAGAAATCTTTAATCATCTAAAGCAAAGCAAAGGTTATTATACCAGGGAGTTCACAAAGACTTTACACATGGGTTGTTTGTTCCCTCTTTTTAACATCTATATGCCTTTCAACTGTAATGCAGATAAACAAATACATCAAAGATTTGTCACACTTATAAGCAGTTCAATGAAGCAGCATCCAACCCAATTAAAAGTTTCAGTTTACCTTATTAATTTAGGGTTCCTATAAAGAACTACAGAACTACTTAAGAAGATTTTTAGTTTCCTTCTTTACTCAAGATTCATGTTTATATAATATGAACTAATTAGGAAACTTTTCCCAGTATCTAGTAGCCACTCAAGTTGTGACATAAAACTTTATAAGTTCACCCCTGGTTTTCAATACCTGGATTACGACGCAGCAATTTTTGGCACAAATCTTTGCATTCAGCACTCAAATCATTATCTGGAGGAAATTGCAATTCAGTTGACTTCATTATATTTTGGAGCAACTGTACGACATGAGATAGGAAACATAATTGTCAAAGTAAATTGGAGGCAAAAAAAAAAAGAAATACTAGCCCGAGAATACTTTCAGTGATTCAAATCGAGAAGTAAAAAACAGTTCATGCAAATATATTGTACAGGCTATAGAGATAAACAAACCTGTATTTGATTGTTCCCAGTAAATGGGGTTTTCCCAGTCACAAGCTGAAATAAAATGGCACCAACACTCCAAAGATCTGCCTGTGTATGCAGTTCAAGGTTAGCAGGAAGGACTTCATGAAATCAGCACCAGTATTTCATATTGGAAAACATGTCACCTTAGCATCATACTTTTGAAGTTGCATTATTTCTGGAGCCATATAAAGGGGTGAACCACACAAGGTTTCTGCAAGGCCTCTAGGCTGTAGAGATCTGGCAATGAAGAATTACATCCAAAACTTTGAAATACAGGTTGAAAAGAAAAGAAAAAGACAGCAATTCAATAGTCAAGCAACCATCACTCTGAAAGGTGACAGGGTATTCAAATTTTACTCTTTGAAAATTATATTATAATTTAGTGCCTTGTGTTAGAAATTTGAGGCCTTGGATTGTAAATAAGAAATTTGTTTTTTCTGATAAAGTTTTAAAATCTAAAACTGCCAAAATAGAAAATTGTCATAAAACCAAGAGGGAGAGGAACTTAGTATGAGTAGGTTGTATTGTGTGCCAAAAACATAAAACTATAGGAGAGGCTGTAGAGCATCACCAAACTCCCTATTATATCAGGAGCAAGAATGAGAAAAGAATAGACAAAAACATTGTAAAGATTTTGATGATAGTGAATGATAACAATGTACCTGGCAAATCCAAAATCAGCAATTTTTAGAACTGCACTGCTGTCGTTGGTGGAAAGGAGGAGATTCTGTTACAAAAACAACCCACATCGTAAATCAGCAAATTTCGAACTTGAAATGCAAAACATCACACAAAAGGTGCCTGCATTAGACATTATTAGTTGACACCAACAAGATATTCTAAGAATGCTTTGCTGTTTTCCTATAACATATGATTATATGCTGACAGTTTCACAGAGTATTGATTAAACCAAACTTCTGTGCGCCAGAACTTCTACACCTGATTTCAACCTTTCTTCTGCTCACACCCTAATTCAACCTTGTTGTAACAAGTATGCCCTAGATAAAGTTTTGGGTAAATGTGTAAAATAAAGAGAAGAAAGGGGGGCAAATACAAAAAGCGCAGAAGATACTTTTCATAATTAACTCAAACAAAGTGACTAAACACACTGATAAGAAAGGAGATAACATACATACTGTGCATGAATATTGGATACTTTCCTAAATTTTAAGTGAAAATAACTAAAATAGAAAGAAATTTTATACTACACAAAATACACTCAAACAAACCACAGTGCAGATTAAATGTACTTACTACATTATTATACAAAGATGAAGTAACTAATTTGTGTAAACTTCAAAGTTGAATATACAATTAAAGAACTTTTTATCTTATAATATCTACTTAGGAAGGAATAATAGAACTTATTTCCAGAATAAATGGAATAAGAATTGCAAAATATAAAAATGGTTGATATATTATGTCACAGTCTTTAATAGAGTCAGAAGTTATGAAAAGTATATAGTATGGTTATTATGAAACTGAGCATTGGATAAGACAGAAGATTACTTCAATAAGGTCTACGAATTGGTGGAGAGCTCTATGATCAGTTTTAGTCATTTTAAGATATCTGCGAGCTAAAAAACTTAATTAGTGCTAGTAGTATAGTTCTCTTTATTTTCCATAAAACTTCCTATGGTATCTAATCATTACAAAAAGGTTGAATTAGAGCATGACAAAAAGAAAGGTCAAAATTGGGAGTGAAAGTTATATTGGTGCAAAGTTCAGGGTTTTTTTACATCAATAGTACCGCTTTTACTTCCCCGTGTATTCATTTGCCTGCATAACATAGTGATATACCATCCTCTACGTTAAATTTCTAGATTTATTTAAATAAAAAACTCAACAAGTTTTTCTCACGAAGTATATCTTTCCTAAAGCTAAAACGTAATCATGTCTTAAAATTCAGATTATGTCAAACCAAATTTGAATCAGCCAAACCTGGGGTTTTAGATCTCGATGTATAAGATTATTGTCTCGAAGGACCTGTAGACCAGCCGCTATAAAATAAAACATTACATATCATCAAACTTAGCCACTGAATATCCTCAGGCTAGGAATATATAAACAACCAGAAAGTATAAGGACATACCTAGTTGCTGCATGAAATGCTTAGCAGTTGCTTCTAGGACTCTTCCATATCTTTGAATATACATAGAAAGATCACCCCCTTTGCAGTACTCTAATACAATATGTAATCTTCCTGGCACCTATTAGGCATTAACATAACTCAGCTTAAAAGTTGTCAACAAAGTTAACATTTCTGGATATGCAGATATCACAAGACAATAATTAAAGATCATAAAGCATCTTTAATCTACCTACTAACCAAGTTATCAGAAGTATAATTAATAACATTTAGAAACAGGACAAAAATGTTCAAATGTCGGTAGCAACTAAGTTCTTATCCACTTCAAAGCTTAAACCAGTATACAGAACTATAAGCTCAGCTTTTTCTTTCAACGGATAAAAGTTCCATTTCCACGAGAACTTTTGAAATTCCAACTTTATGGTTGCGTTAATCACCAGAATTAATTAAAAGTATAATGTTTATCCATTAATATATTTAGCGAGCTAAATTCTAAATTATACTTCCATTTTTTATATTCTCCCAGCAACCGAACAAGCCTTTAATCAAATGATGAAAAGAGACCATTCCTACCTCAATAATATCATGTAGGCAAATAATATTAGGATGATTAATCCTCTTCAATATAAAGATCTCAGACATGAGACTATCCTGCAACTTCTTGTTGAGTCTACTGGTGGCGATCTCCTTTATCGCCACCTCGGTACCATGAATTCGGTGCCTGGCACGCCAGACCACAGAAAACGAACCCGACCCGATTTGCCGACCCACAAGATAATCTCCAACAACCCTCCCTCTTCCTGGAGCTTGAGACATCATTAAGGACCAGTATAAACCCTAGGACAGGAACCCGAAATCAGCTCCAGATACTGGAATTTGAAGCTGGAAGATAAAATATAAATGGATTCCTTCGAAGATTCGACCCAAGTTTCAAGGATCGGATTTGGCTAATTGAGACAAATTAGAAGAAGGAGAAAGAGGGAGAAATGAAAAGAGATTGTAGAAGAAGGTTCATATCTATATTTGTACACAATACGAATATAACATTTGGCTTGTATGTGATTTTTTTTATTATTTGTATTGGTATTAGTATGATTATCATTAACATAGGGTGATTAATTTATTGATGTTTATCATTAATTGTTGTTGTTGTTGCTAAATTAATTATACTTGCATTAAAGTCGTGATTAATGAGTTTGATTAAATGTATAGAGACGGGTTAAAATGGTATCGTGCGGATACCACCAAGTAAATAGCGTGCACCGGTCATATCTATTGCTAGACTAGACGCTGGTTGGTTGCTTTAATTTATGGGAAATTATGGAATATAGATTTTCAGTTCTTACTGCAGTAAATAGGGTAAAAATTTTGGGTTAAAACATGAATTTTGAAATTAAGTGAATATCAATTTTTTATATTTTTACAATTATAAACTTTTTTAAAATTAGAAAAATGTCCCCTGGAAAAAATAATAATAATAACACTTTTTTTTTTCATACATATTAACGCATCCAAAGTAGGAAAGGGAGGGTGTTCTATACCAACAACATCGAATCTAGCCTCTTGAAGTCTCCTGCCGCAAGCAATCCCACCAGGCCGCACCGCTTCTTTGAATAACACATTTGCTAAAACGACTTGGTTTTAGACAAAACCAAAGACCAGCGGCTCTTTTTCAAAGCCATAGCCACCTCTCAAACATTTCATCGAAATATGTCCCGAGAAAAATAAGTTTTGCAAAAAAACAGCATTGTCACTTTAATTTAGGTTATCATAAAATCCTCCATCGGAAAAATGTCACGAAATCGACCGAGTCATACCAAATTTGAAAAAATTCGATAAGACAGAATTGTTTGATGCTAGAATTGTTGTCATAGAATTGTCAGAAGGCAGCGAAAACGACATCAGAAAATTCTACATAAATTGGAGATTTACCGTCAACCGGACTTTGACCAACGCGTGCGGCGGCCACTGAAACCTGACATCGACGATCTTGGCAGCGCTGGACTCGGCCGAAAGTCAGCTTGCTGCCGGTGGGGGTGCATCATGTGTGTTGATGGTGGTGCCCAAGGCGATAGTGCTGGAGATTCGAAGCCACTGCTAGAAACTGAGATATGAGATTGTCCGATTTTTAAATTTTTTTTTTCTTTTTTTTTTCTATAGAAATTAAATTTATTTTTTATTAGATAGGAACAATTTTAGAATTTTTGACTTTTTTTTCAAATATACTATGTACTAATTTTAAAACTTTGTACTATTTTTTTAGTAAGTAAAAACATAAATATAAAATTATAATATATAATTGCAATAACACACCATCATAATTTCATACAAAATATAAGAATAAAAAATAAAAAATACAACCGTAAATTAAAAAAAATTTAAAAAAAGTTTGAAAGGAAAGAAAAAAAGAAACGTCTAGGTAAACAACTTAACTAAACAATACAAATAAAGAAAATTTATTATCTAGTGCTAGTGGCGGACATGGCCGAGTTCGGCCTGCTTGGCCCAGCCCGCCAAAAGCTTGGACCGCCCGCCATTGAGCCGGAACCGGTTGGTCGGCGGACTGGTTCCGGTTTAATATTTTCGAACTATAACCGTTACGAACCGTGAATCATTTTCAAACCGTTGAATTGAACCGCTGGTTAACCGTTGAATTTAAAAAAAAAAAGGACGAACCGCTAGTTAATCGGTCCCGAACCGTCGGTTAACCGACCCGTCGCCGAATCGCCAGTTAACCGGGGACTGACGGTTCAGCGGCTGGTTCCGGTTCATCTCCCTTCGAACCGTGGCCTGGCGGGCGCCGGCCCGGCTGTGGCCACTTCTATCTAGTACTGTGTCATGCACCAAACCAACGATGTTTAAATTGTTTTAACTATTGTCATAAATGTTTTTAATTATTTATTTCCCTAATTCACTTAAAAAAAAAAAAAAAAAACAATACAAACAAAACGGTGCGGTTCGATAAACTCTAACTAAAACTCACTTTTTTTTCCACTAAAAAATTTTTTTAACATCAGTTTGATTTTCAGTTACAGTTACCAGAGCCAGCACATTTTCTCCGTCTCGACGGTGCAAAATCACAAAACTGCAACGTGAAGCAAAATTTTATTGGCTCAAACGAGCACATACAAACACAATTGCCAATTCTTCCACTGATTTCCTTTCCTCCCTTCGTCCTCATTTCTTGTTGCCGAATCGTTTCTAGGGTTTCCTTAGCTTAGAATTAGTAATGGATTGGGGTAATGTAACAGCAGAGGATCTCATGGATGCTCTTCGTGAGGTAGACTGGTCATCACCTCCTCGTCCTCTCTCCGAGTTCTTTTCAAGATTCACTGTCCCCAAATCTTCTGCCAAATGGAACAGCCGTCTTAAGTGCAATCTCTACTAGTAGGGTTCTCTAATAATAACAGTTTTTGCTATTACGTGATTTCTATTTTAATTAGAAAAAAGACTCTTATGATTTTGTTAATTGGATTAGAGTTTTTTGTTCAATTATATAAAGGCGGTTTTTAGTTTTTTTTTCTTTTCAAGAAATTGGAAACATGAAATAAATTGTATGTGCAGATTGCCAACAGAAGATGACTTGATTAGCTAGTTGATCGTAGGCTTTTAAATTTAGTAATAGCTGACGGTTCAAGGCTTCCATAATCCTGTTTGTTGGATGACAGTGATGCTTGATTTCGTTCTTAGCTTCCTTTTTTAAGGATGATTGCTGATCATGAATCTATAAGCGCATAATCGTTTTTTCTTTTGGATAGTTTTTTTTTTTTTTTTTTGGAGAATCTGTATGTTTGAATTTAACGTTGAGCTATATCTCTTGTTGCACAGCTACCGGACCAACTACTTCATTATGATCGTTTTCATTCTTGGTACGCATGTCTGTTTTAGTTTTAAATTTTTACTCACTCTTTGGTATATATGAATATATAATGTGAATTCATGGTGAATCCTAGACAAAATTCATTTCTAAATAGTTTCATGTTTGTCATGACATTAAAACTTGAGGTTAAGTTGAATTCCTTATAATTATGTTTGGTTTGTATTTATAATTCAGTTAAAAATACAGTGATCGTCTAAAGTATCCTTTAAAATACAATGACAAAGATGTGATGTCTATAGAAAAAAGGAGGAGGGGGAGAGAGAAAGAGAGAGGGTGAGAGTATATGGGAAATGAGATTAAAAAGGGTATGCCAATTTTATTTGCTATGTAAGTCATTTAAAATTCTTGGATGTATTTAATGTCATAATGTTTCTAACATGAGAATACTAAAATTTGAAATTTTAATTTTGTAGAAGTTGTATATGCCATATGAGAATTAATCTTCTAAATGTTATTTTGTTTATTAATGTTGTAATGTGATACCAGGAATGGGTTTCCTTAGGCGGCCTATTGCTGTAGTTGCAGCTCTTTTGACGGCACTTAGCATTGCGTTTCTGAATGACAGGCAAGCTGATGACCTCTCTCTCAAACCTTTTTACCATGAGTGTGCCTCTTTCCTTGCATTATTTCATTAGTTATTAATATTATGCTGGAATTACTTTGTTAAAATATAAAATATTCATTGCTAAGATTGCCCTATTATCATTTATTCAATATGCATGAAGTAAAGTTTCGCATTTATGTTGTTTGTTTGTTTGTGTAGTTCTTGATAGATAGGAAAAAGTCATTAAAAAAAAGTGTAGAAGAACCCAAGGTAGCACAATGAATGTGTTCAATTAGTCAAGATAAGTGATGTAAGGGTCCTAAATGTAAGAAATTTGGAAAGGATATCTCAGGGATAATGGAACATATAATTACAAAGGATAAGCTTAATTTTCTTTTGATGGTTACTTCCTGAACTGCATCTGCATTCTCACTTGTGTATGTCTAACATCCACGTGTGCAAAGCGGGAAGGAGATACTGTTTGCCTGTCCTGCCACGAGAATACCAGATGAATTTGCAAACTTTGACATTGAATTAAGACGTACCATTTAATTACTAATATGTGAAAATGTTAAGTTTGCATCATATATGCTTGTTCTTTTGTGGCAAATTTTGGTCTACATCCCCTTTGTAATGGGGTGGCATGACTGGTCCCTGGAATCTCCAGGTCTAAACATCTGTATGAATTTGAAGTTTTGTTCATCTTATAGTTTAGTTGGATATAGTCTCCGATATTTGGTATTATAATAATGTGCATTATTATCTTCATCTTCTTTTCCTTATCAATTGGCTCCCAAGCTTGTGCTTCACACTTAAAAACATCCGATTGTCGTAATCAGACTTGGAATTGGAATGCATATGCATGTGTCTCTTTTCTTCTTGGCTTTTGGAATGGTTGCTATTGATGACAAACCATGGAGGGTGAATTAGTTGCTTTGTTATATATAGCTATAGGGCTATCCTTATATGGAGGATGCTATCTGCTATGGGATTTAACTAGAACACCTGCAAGTGCAATTCGTTTATCATCTATCCTGTTCTCTGTTGATTATGCAGAGAAAGATACATCAGATAGATTAGTAGGACAAAGATAACAACACAAACACATTAGCGTTTAAGAAGTTTCAGAGAAAGATAGGGTCAAGTGTGTTTTCTATCTTGTTATGCGCAAATTTGTGTGGAGTTTTTCCAGAAGTTTTCCTTTTTTGGCTAATGTGCAAGAAGGTCATTTGAAGATATGAATTATGTTTTTGGTTCAGCAATATTTTTTGCCGAAAATGAAAAACAAGTGAAGCCCTGCTTTGTCATCTTTTTGCATCATTATATTGTGTGGTTATCATTGTAGCCATGAATTTACTGCCCCCTTGTGGTTGCTGAAAATTTTCTCTGCAGCTTTGCAGGCACTTTTAGTGAGAAGGTAACTAGAACTGTAAGGCAATTCTCTCCTCATCTGGCTGCTAAGATGAGACCTCCACTTACGTAAGCATGATTTTTATCTACTAATGCTTTTAAAGAATATTTTTCATTGCTGCTTTATTCATGACCTTTCTAATTCACAGACCTGTTATTCGGGGACGTCCATTGTCAAAAAGGTCAATATATATATGTGGTCGGCCCCGTTGGGTGTTTGTGCTGGTATTTTCTTCTGGTAATCACATAACTACATACCCTTTTTTCTGAAGTAACATAAACTAGATATGTTTGTGTTTACCTTAACTGATGATGCAAGTTTTCTTCTTCTTTTTTTTTCTCTCTTCGACCTGATTCTGCAGCGAGTTTCATCCTTTGGTACGTCTCTTGTGGTCTGTTGACCGTTTCGTGGGCGCTTGCTATTGGTCTTCTTGGTTTGTTTCCTATGTTTCTACCCTTTCTTTGTAGAATTTCACTGTTTTGTAGAGCAATTTGTGCTTACACCCTTGTCATCTCACTTGCAGCTGTTATCCTACATGCAAGTTTTAGAACTCCCAATCTGAAAGCACGCCTGAACACATTCCGTGAAGAATTCCGTGCCGTTTGGCGTAATTTCAGTGAGCTATAAATTTGACAAAGCTTACTACATGTAAGTAACTCTGGGTTGAATTTCTTATGTTACTACATGAAACTGGGTTGTCGATTTTCTTGCATTTCTGCACCTGTGTGTTCTTGCTTTTGTTGGGATTTTGCTGTCCTATTACATTGTAACTCATAGGAATTTGTTCGCCGAAATTGAGATATATATATATATATATATATATATATATATATATATATATATATATATATATTGAAAAACGCTGAAATTTATGTTTGGATACTTTTTTTTTTTTTGCATTTCAGCATTTGAAATTACCATGTCTTATTATCATCATGTTGTTGTATTCTCTACCGCAGTGTGCCTGGATATCTGATTTCTGTGTTTACATTAGGGCTTATCATTGTATTAGGAATAGTTTATCAAAAGCAATTAATAATTAGTTGGTTAATTTTGCAATTCTTTTTATCTTAGTGAGCTATATTAGTAGAATGTAAGTTGTAATTGTAAACAGTTTTGCAATGTTACAAGAAATATCTAGAAACTTCTCAAAATTTCTCCATGACCAACTGCCTTTCCCTTTTGTTTCTTTCAATTCTCACTTCTCTGAGCTCCTCATAGCTCATATCCTATTAAAGCCAAATCGAGTACTTAGTTGCATTCTCATACTAACATTTTGATTATGTGCTATAGGAGGAAAGTGAACCGTCCAAGGGCCAAAATGCTCTTGGATCTTGTGGTCAGGTGCACAAAGATGGGCTTCAGGTGCAAAAAGTATATGCCTTGATTGATCTAATATAAAGGGTTAATGTCAGAGTATTGCCTGTTTAAGTGTTCATATGCTGTTTATACACCGAATCTTGACTTTCATGTTTAGAAAGTTGGACGCACACATTCTGTGATGTTGACATGGCTTGACTTGAATTGTTTTCTTGCTGCTCTACATTGCTGTATTTTTCCTGAACATGCTAAGATTTTTTTGGAGCAAGTAAAAATATTTCCAGCCTTTTTTATCTATCCAGCATCTCATTGTTTGAATCTAAATATCAATAACCATAATAACAAGGCTGCTTGTTGACACTGTTATCATTCTATTATATATTGTAATTGCGTTAGCTTAATTCTATGCAACGCATAAGCTCTTAATATCAAAATTTTTATCTGCCATATTAATTGTGGTACATGTCCTAACAAGAATATGCGCTTTCCATCTGTGCAGGCTTTTGGTTGTTGTCTCGTTAGTATAGTTGGATGCTCATTCTCTAGTTGGGCTTCTTCTGCTGCTTTTGTTGCTACAGAATAACTTCTAATAACTGGAAGATTTGCATAGCTCTCCAACATCATGTAAATGTCATAACTTTCTATTTCTGTAAAGCAAACTGTTCCTCTGTCAAACTCATATTTCAAGAAACCAAAAAAAAAAAAAAAAAAAATTAGTGGGGAAATGACATCGGGCGAGCTATTAATAGCCCTCTTACATTCTAAGCTTCCTGTATTTGCTTTTGAAAGAATCAGAAAGCAATTCCTATAATGTTCTTTGATCTACCCACTAATCATTTATATGAACAGTTACAGCATATTCACCTACTTTAGCCAATGGCATAATTTAATTAAAACCAATCTGTTTTGGGAGGGCAGAAAGTAACTTGTGGAAAATGTTCTTTTTGAAAAAATTGTTCTTGTATTGCTGAAAGTAGTATATTATTGAGCAATATGAAAAAGGAGAATACAGAGAATCAAGTGGTGAACGTTGAAAGGTAAACAAAAATGGTATAGCCAATAAGTGCATTGCATGACTGGCATAGTCATTTGCAAAAATTTCACCGGTGACTGTCTAAAAACTGACGAGAGAGATTGACTAGGTATGGTGGAGACGGGGAAAAAAAAGTTTTCACACACTTGTTGATTAGTTAATACAATGTGAATAATGATCAATTGAATATTTATTTATTTATTTATTTTGAAAGGTAGTTGAATATTTATTTAAAATAATGAAATAATTTTAAAATAATCAAAATTTCTTTTATTTTGACATAATGAGTAAAGTTTTCCGAAAAAAGAAAAAGTAAGTTTTCTCTCCAAATAATGTCCATTATAATATGAAAAATTTTGTTTTAAAAACTTGAAATTTTTCAGTATTATCGAATACTTGCAGATAAAAGTTTTAAAAGAATGAAAGCTTTTACTTTCCAACAACATGATCAAACCAAAATCCATAACTTATTTTTCCAAAACATTAAACCAAAATTTAGAACTTGAATTATTTTTTAAAAAAAAAAATCAAATTCTTTAAATATAATTACAATAAACTAAGTTTTTTCATCTCTTTAATAAGCACTTGAGAACACTAATTATAGGAAAAGCCCCTAAACAATTTCTACTTCTGAAATAACACTTATAAGTTTTTTCCTCAAAAAGTTATTCTTAAGTTTTGAATGGGACAAAAAATGTTTTTCTGCTATGCACAAAATATAAATATTTTGTAGACATTTTACGAAATAAGTTTTATATATTAATGACAGGTTTGATATTATGAATTTTTAAACATGAACAATTTATGAAAATTTTATAAACTATTTTCAAACAGTTTCTAAACATGTTATGAACACTTTGTGAAAAAAACTGTTTTACGATAATTTTTTTAGTTCCAAATTTATTAAGTAATGAAAAAAACCTTTAAAAAAAAAATGTTCGAAAAAGACTATTTTTAACATCCTCCTATAATTATAGATGTGATCATACTTAAATTTGGGAGAGTGTGGGTATTAAATTCACAGGCTGGCCCATGTTATTTTATCCTCTTTTAACCTAAGCCCATGTGCACCACAATCTCTTTCTTTCCCATTCCAGCTACCCACCATCACCATCATAATTTCTTTTGGAAGAATATTTTTAGTTGAATGCATAATTTTGCCTTTCAACTTTTAGCCACAAATCAGTTGGCCCTTTAGATTTTATGAAAGTTCACTTATGCACATTAATTTTTGAATATTAATTTTTGAATTTGTTAAAAAATGCACATCTTCTTCAAATTTTGGTTTAATTTTTTTTTAAAAAAGTGTGCATCTATCAATAAAATTAAAAATTAAGGTGTGGATCTTCTATAAAATTGAAAGTTAAGGTCTACATTTATTACATTGCCAAAAAAAAAAACAAGTGTACAATTATTACAAAATTGAGGTACTTAAATGGACATTCACAAAATTTAAAGGACCAATATTTTTTTGGGAAACTCTTGGAAGAATAATTATTTAGTGCAGAAAATTTAATCAGAATTAAAGAATTTAACAACTAAGACGTGTTTTAACAAAACTAATCTAAAGATGAATCAATAATTATAAATAATTTTATAAACCATTAATCCGATGTCAAGAATTTACTACTTTTCCCTAAAAGAAAAGGAAATCTTTCTTCCTTTTTGTTGGGTCTGGGGTTATAAATACAGGGAGCAAGTCCAGAAATAAACAGAATCACTGTTTTTTAATGAGAGCTCTACAATGGCGAAAGAAAAGAAAGGAAAAGTATAATAATAAGTGGAGAGCCAAACAAGGAATTAGATTCCTACGATATGATGGAACATATGAATTGGGCACAAGCTATAGCCTCAGCTTGGGGTTTCATGTTACTCATAGGCCTTTTGTGTTGCTGCCTCAGTACTAAACCTCGTCAACATGGAGATGGCGGCGGCGGCACCGGTAGCTGCTCCTGTGACGGTGGTTATGCCGGTGTCTGAATCTTATTATCACCCATCCACACTTATTCTCTTTCTTTATTTTGCTTTTTTACTCTCTTTTAATTATTCTTTCCCCCCCTATTTTTCCATTGTACTACTGTACATAAAATTACTTAGTTGTGTAATTGAAAGAATTAATTCTCAATGCTAATTGCAGTAATTAGAAAGATTCAGTTATTAATCTCACAATAAATCACTTACGAGAGCTTTATAATTTGCCTTAACTTGTATTATCACTTGCTTCATTGTATTCAGAACCGGCCAACACTTTTTTTTTCCCATTCCTCTTTAATCTTTTTTTTTTTTTATTAAATTTTTATCTTTCAATTCAGTTTACAGGGACAAAATATTGAAAATGGATGTTGAATTTAGGTAGAGATATTTTCATTTAACAATTTATAATTTAAGTTTAAGAGTGGTATACAATAATGCTCTTCTTGATTTATTATTCGAATCTAAATCAATTTCTAAAAAGGTTGAACCCATCTATAAATATTAAATACTAGTTTAATAATCGTGCTAATTGGCAATTGTTATGCATTGTATGCCAGGTACTTTTTCTTAATCATTTGGCTAAAATTTTATTTAAAATTTAGGTTTATAAATATCAAGTTTAAATTATTGATTATACAATATCATATTTTTGTAAGTTGAGATACCACGGACCTTAAAAAAAGAGAATTGTACCAAATAACACGTTGTTTACATTAAAATAATGAAATAGCATAGATTTACAAAAATTAAAGAAATAACATATTATTTAATTGGTTGATTAAAATACCCTTATAATATATTTTTGTTAGAAGCATTCCCATTAGAATTAGAATTGTTGCGTTCTTCTTCTTCTCCTCCTTCACCGTATCCTCCTTCTTATTCTTCTCCTTCAGGATTTCTTAGAGGTGGCCATGGGCCGGGCCGGGCTGGTTACGGGCCTCGGCCCGCCAGGCCACAGGTTGGAGTAGGGAAGGATCGGAACCGGCCGCCGAACCGCCGTGCCGGTGAGCCGTCGGTTACCGGCGGGCTGAATATGGTTGAAGATTACAAAAATCCAGAATACAAAAATTTCCAAATATTCAAACATTCAAACTAATAACAAATCCAGAATAAACAAATTTTCAGATTAAACAAATTTACAAACATTCAAACTAATAATAAATCCAGAATAAACAAATTTATTTTCAGATTAAACAAATATACAATATTCAAACCAACAACGAAATAAAAACCCTAAAATTATACTATCAATTATAAGTTACAAACGCTAAAAAAAACAGAATGAATCAGGGAATGGAAGAAGGAAGAACCACAAAATAAATTTCAATCCATCATCTTCCACCTTCAAAACCCATAAAACGGAAGAAGGCGCTAGTCTTCTTCGCATAAAACGACGATAAAAAAGGAGATCTATAGGAGCGGACGGTGGTGGAGGCAACCAGCACGGAATATATATGACAAAACGAAAAAACAACAAAAACAAAATGAAGAGATGGGAGTAGGAGCGGGTGTTGGTGGAGGAACGGCACAACACAGGCATGGATATGTGGAGAAAGAAAAACAAAGAGGAAAAATGAAAAAAGAAGATGAAAAAAGAAGATGAAGAGATGAGAAAGAAAAGCAAAGAAGATGAAGAGATGTTTCTAGAATACGAAAGAGAAAAAACAAGAAAGAAGATGAAGAGATGCTTCTGGAATACGAAGCAGCAAATTAAAGGAAAAAACATATTTTTAAAAGAAATCGTTGAGAAACAAACCAGAGAATTTTGAGTTAAATTTTAACGGTTAATCGGCGGTTCGATTCAAAAAGCCCGCCGGTTCACTTACGGTTCACGGGCTTAAAAGGTTCCGGTTTAAAAATTTAACAAACCTGAACCGACCCGTCCTTCGGCCGGTTCAAGTTATGGTTTCTACGGTTCCGGGCCTCAGGCGGTTTGGGCTGGTTCAGGCGGGCCGGCCGGGCCGAATCGGCCCATGGCTGTGTCTAGGATTTCTATTCTCTTTCTCTTTCTATTTTTTTGTTTGTTGGTATAAATGATAGTATATATAAATTATATATACTGATATATATAACACAAAAATAACGCATAACCTAGTATATATGAATCATATATACTGTTATATATACTTCACACAAATCATAACACATGTCCTTCATAAATTGACATACATTGTTCATACATAATATTTTAATAATATATATGATTTATATATACTGTCATATATACTCTGCATTAGTTGGTATATATGACAGTATATATGAATAAATAGTATATTAACCAATATATATGAAACTATATATACTATTATATATATTTCATATATTATATTGTTTTTATTTTTATTATGTGAATTTTTTTTTTTAAAAAATATTGATTAAAGACCTCCAAGTTTTTTTGGAAATCTAACTTTGGGAAGAAAGGCCTGAGTGCCGACAAGTCCAAATAAAGACATGGTCCAAACAAACCATACTAATGACCAAGTTGCATATATAGAATTTTTTGACTAACTTGATTTTTAATTCCATAGTCAACCATTTATGTAGTAATAGTATATATTTCTTACATATATTTTTTAAAATAAATTATTACTAAATTAGAAAAATAATCGGTTCACATTGAATAATTTTAGAATATCAATTGAAATTGAAACCATAAATTTAATTAGAACTTAAAATTACAGTAGTTTAAATTATGTGAGCAATCTGATCTATATCAAATGATTTGGCTGGTTCGATTGGATTCAACCAATAATAATAGTTTTATTTTTAGTAATAATTTCTATTCTTTTTTAAAGAAAAGTAATAATTTTGTATTTAAATGTACTATTTTTTAAAAAAAAAAAGAAAAATAGTTTAAATCCAAATAACAAAGTACGACTAATTCAGAATTTTTTGAAATAGGTATGAAAAATCAACTTAGAACGTGAAAACCTTGAACAAAAACCATTATAAACACACGAGATTAGATTAATAATATTACATATTTATAATATGTTTATAAATCCTTGTGGTTTATCTTTTATGCTTATAAACCGAAAAATGAACCGAGTATTCGGTTCTCTCACATGTTCAATGGCTCTGGACGGTTTTCCGGGTTGGGCTGACGGAATTGGTTGCTTGTTTCAATTGAAACTTCCTCTTCTTTCATTAATTGACTAGAAAGGTCAACACCGTGAATTGTTTGATATGGTCAAACAACTTAAAATTAAACCTCTTATCCATTTATCCTTGACTATATATATACATATTTGATGATATAGAAATGGTATAACAGAGTTGTTGTAGCAAATCTGAAACGTTAGAGATCATCATGGGTTGTTTTGGGAAGCGAAGGCGTAATAAAATCAAGCAAACCAAATATCAGAATCGGAGTTATGCTGGTGCTGCATCTGCTGCGCCGCATCGTGGCCGACCTACCGAAACACATACTGCTGACAGAGATGGAGGAATGGTCATTTTGACTTCTTCTATAGCAGCTGCCTCAATTGTTGCTGCAGATACCGGAGATGGAGGAGGGGCTGGTAGCATTTGTGATGGTGGAGGCGGTGGATGCGGTTGTTGAGGTTCGTCTGTCTGCCCAGAAGAAGTCAAATTAAGCATGTATATTGTACAGATAAAATGTAATAGAATTTTGAAATTTGATAAAATTGTAATAATGAATATTATAATATGATGTAAATATTTATAATATTTCAGACAAAGAAAAATATATATAATTTCTTTGTCGTTTATATATGTTAGAATTTTTACATTTTCTCCTCTCATGTTAATTAAAAAGAAATTTATTTATAAATTAAATTAAGTAAATACAATTAGGTTTTTTTTTTTCGAGAAAAGAAAATACAATTAGGTTTACTTTAAATATATAACATGCAATTAATTATATTGGGTACATGTATTATATTAGAAGATTTTTAAAATTCATAAAATTAATCCGTTAAGATGAATTCCATTCCATGGCAATATAGTCAAACACTCCCAAAAAAAATAGGTTAAAAAAACAACTTATGCTGGTGCTAATGAGGTTTTCAGTCACGACAGTAGCAGGCGGTGTTTAACAAAATTACATTTATGTACCTATCAATTCACCTATTAGTTTATTTCACCAAATATTAGAGTCAAAATAAACTGATATTCATTAATTTGAAGGAAACCATCTCCACTTGAACTAGAGAGACAATATGGGCAAATGTTTAAATTAGAGTTCAATTCAAAAGCAAGAGTAGGCTAAAACATACTTATCACTATGTACTTTTTGTATTTTTTCAATTTCATTCCAAAATAAACATTTTTTTACCAAAACACCCTCATCTTAATTAAATCTCTACTGGTTAATTAGACTATGTCCGGAAATTTTAATGACCTAACGGAAAGATTTTGAAAGTATGTGAATATTGCAACTAATTTGAAACACATGGCCAGTTAATCTATTTCATAACTCTTAATGGCTATTTTGTACAATTACAAGACCATCCAAGAGGTTAAGTATCTTCAACCTCTATAGCTCACCACTGTCACCTCTACGTTTGGGTATTGCAATTTCAACTTTAGGAATTCGCTAAAACAAAATTGAAGTTCGAGTATTGCAATGAAATAACTCATAAATTTTAGGTACTTAGCAAAAAATAACCCATTGCTAGTGAAAAAAAAAATTACTGTAGAAGTAAATAAAGAATGTTATCGAGAAAATAAAAAACCAATCTTTATTTGATCTGGTCAGATGAGTCAAAGATTATTTTTGTAAAACTTTTATGACAAAGATCAAGGAATCGAGATTGAGATACAAAATTGTCAAATCAAATCTCTACGTTACAAAACAATAAAGGCTAATAGATAGAAGTAGATGAAACATTGAAGAATTATGAAAAAAAAAAAAACCTTAAAAATTTGCCAACTATACAGGAAATAATGAAAGCAATATAAACCGATTAAACGGAGAATCATATATTGGTAACAGAAAAATAGAAGGCAAGAATTGTTAACACTCCGAAGATGCTTGGTGATTTTGTCGGAAATTTGATGGAATATGATGCTACAATCAGTTCAGACCTTAATTTTGATTTCATGAGGATGAATGTCTTCATTTGATATTAGAAAATCGTTTAGTCATATATGAAATATGAAAAAATTACCTTATGTTTTTTTTTGCCGTCTCATTACAAGGAATTTTTTTACGATCTTTAATTGAAACACAAAAGCGAAAACCTAATTACTTTTGAGAGTACATTAATATAATTTGAGTTAATATCTTCAGAAAAAAAAAATTCAATTTTATTTCCTTCTTTAATTTGTTAAATTGATTATTTTTTAAAAAAAAAAATAACAGGTCGCATTTGCTGTCAGTTGCCATTTTGGTAATCAGTGGTTTGAAACGTTCAAGCTTCCCTTAAGGCAATTAAATTCAATATTTGACTTATTTCTTATTATAATGTGTGATCTTTAAAGAAAAATTAGATTACAAAGCCAAAAGAAGTAAGTGAATATTACATACAGCTAAGAAGATAAAAAAAAACTTATCCAGAATTAAATTTGACATTAATATTTTACGATTGGGTTTTCTGAAATCAAATGCATATTAATATAGTAATTATGATTCCAAGTCCCAATTATTAATTCAATTGCATTAATTACACCAAAAGATGTTCATTCTATTTTAGCATATTACGGTGGTGCAACAAACCAATTGATCGGAGTTACTGAATCATCATTCATCATCTTTACAAATCTTCCATTTAATGAAAATTACCAATTTTTTTATAAAATTATTTTCATCTTTCATTATTGCTATATTTTTTTTTTCTTAAATAGCGAGATTTTTTAGTATAATTTATTTTTTTTGGTGTTGATGAATTTGATATGTGGATTCAAACATCCTTAATATTTTGAGATGATTTCAGATTAATCTTTTGTTTTCTTTTTGTATTTGATCCTCCAATGAACACCAAAACACCAATTTCATGTAATAAACAACATTAATAATAATATATACAAGAACAAAAACTTCAATAATATTAGGTTAAATAACGAAACACAGAAACCAACTGAAAATGATTAACACAAACCCAACAAAAGAGACTAACCATAAAAATAAATTAAACAAAAAAAAAAAACATAATTCTTAAAAGTTGGTTCATGCACCACTTGCATATGACCGCACCCAATATATGAAAGACAAGATTTATGAGCTTCCACAACCACCACCACCGCCTCCACAAGCACCGTCGCCACCACCACCTCCGCTGTAATCATAGAGAACAAAACCTGAAACCGGACCTGATTTGGTATTGAACCAGGACCGGCTTCCACCATTTTTGGATACGGGAGATCCGTAGTCTGAATCTTTACTCCAACCACAACCCATTTCTGGAGACTGAAGCTTTGAAAATTAGCAAGACTTGTGTTAGAGAGTAATGTAATGGGGTTTGAGTTTGGTCCCTTATATATAGATAAGAAAGAGCAGATTCCAATGAATATACGCATTAATCTTACCTTATATTTGCTGGTCTTCACCAATCACCGAGCGACAAAAATTACTCTACCCCTATACCAAATTAATTACATAATATCTTCCTCCAAGTAATATCCATATCCATTTATACGGAAAATAATTGTCTAGTCCATATACCAAACCAAACAAGTCATAAAATTTTTAATCATTAATACAATCTTAACTTTTTTATTTTTAAATAAGTGTATTGTTATATGTATATTTCTTTACATAAACTTTTTTCGTCCCAATATAAATATTATAAATATTTTAACTTGTAATTATCTTTGTTTCATAATAAATATTTCATTCTTACATTATAACAAACTTAGATTGTAATTTTCTTTATATACTATTGAAATATTAATAGATTATAGACTTTAAAAGTTGGACAATATTTAAGTGAAAAATATACGAATTATTTAATAAATAAATTGTATATTTTTAATATAGGAACACTTTTTATGTGTCGATGGGAGTATAGTATAAAAAATTAAATTCGTTGCATAATTATTCAAAAAGCATTCAATTTGTCTAACCTGCATCTAGTATTTTTTTTTTTTTTTTTTTATAGTTATTGAGTAAATTTGTTTGAAAGTAAGTTGTTTTATCGGAAAAAAATTGTTTAAGAGTTAAATTATCACCGGTTTTAAAATAAGAAAATTTACAATTAGGTACATGAATTTTGTGTTAATATATGATCAGATCCTTGAATTTGATAAATCTACAATAAGATCTCTAAATATTATTTTTATTAAACAATATGGTTCTTCTGTTCAAATTTCTTAAATTTTCCATCCTTTCTCAGCCAAAAGTTAAGATATTGAATTTATTTTTTCAATAATCCAAAACTACCCTTTCAAGAAATTAAATTAAATTTTTCAATAATCAAAACTACACTTTCTTAATGAAAGGGACTTTAGAATTAAAATTTATGAAATTTAAATAATAAAAACAAAAAATTAAAAGAAGAGAAAAAATAAAATGTTAAAATGCAAAAACAGAAAACTGCCACCATTGCCGTCCGAGCTCCACCACCACAACCAAGGCTACAAGGTGATTGGTCATGGACTGGTGCGTTACATGGACACTGGAAACACCATTTATGAGGCTCGAAGAATAGCCTCTCTCTCCAATAATGTAGTTCAACTTTTTTTTCTTCGTCTAAAAACAGTAGTCCTATTTTTACAATTAGTGTTTATACATTATTCATCTTTTTAATTATACCCTAAATATTTATCATTTCAATTATACCCTAAATAAATAATGTAGTTCCTTTTTTTTTTATTGAGAAATTCAAATCATGAGAGTTGTAACGTAAGAAAAATAAAAAAAATATATACTGTAAAATATAAATAATCTATATAGGATAGGGAAATTTACTACTTAGTCACTAATATTTAATCATAATTATTATATTGAAAATTTTGGCAATATTACTATGTAGTGATTGATCTCACAGAATAGCCATTCCGTCCAAATTGTGTTAATTCCACCATTAATTCTATTTGGCTTCTTAATTTATTAATCCTATTGACAATAAAATGGTTACTAAAATCATGATACATGTGCTGTATGTATGGCTGGAAAAAGTAATAATTTATAATATTTGACTATAACAAAAATTTAATTGAAAGCAGACATATAATTAAAGAGAGTTTTAAGTCCATTTAGCCAAAAGAGACATACAAGCAGCACCAAAAAGAAGACAAAAATTAACCCCAAATTGAAGCTTTCCATTAGTTTGTAGTTTGGGACTCATAAAATCAGCAGCAAGAAGATCTACCAATGCCATATATATCAAAATTCCAGCTGATGCTGCATTGAAAACTCCTTCAACTATTAGAGCTTTTGGGCTTCTTTCATCATAACTATTGGATATTGCTATTCCAATTCCAATACCAATTGGAGTTGTTAATGAGAATAACATTGACATAATTGCTACTCCCATTCTCTTAAACTTTGCCTACAAATTTCCAAATTAAATTAAAGATTTAACTAAACTAATCCCTTCGTTTCAAAATATAAGTTTTTTTTCTTATGACACATCTTTTAAAAAGATATAAAAATATTCACATTTATAATTAATTTTATTTAGATTGAAAAAATAATATTACTGTTTATACAAATTTAGAAAGAGATTTATATTTTAAAACGCTGAAAATAGAAAACAGACTTATATTTTGGAACGGAAAAAATCAATGACTTAATTAAACTACTAAAAAATTTAAGATGCAAAATAAATTTACCTGAAAAATACATCCACCAAGACCTATGCCTTCAAAGAATTGATGAAATGTAAGGGCAGCAAGTTGGGATCTTATTATCTTTGGACTTTTAGAAGTACCTAAAGAAATACCTATTATTATTGAGTGAACCACAATGCTCAACTCCAAAACCTACATCAACTTCTTTGTCAATATTCATATTTTCAACTCCAACTATGAAATTTTTTCATAAATATTTAATTCTATTTATTATAAAAAATAATTATAAATAAAAATGTTAGGATTAATAATTTATTCATTATTTGTTTAAGAAAAACCCAAATATTCATAAATTTTTCCTTTTTATCCGTTTTGCTGTCACATCAATAATTTTTTTTTTTTGTTTCATTGCCGTTTGAGAGTTCTATGTAGAGAACTCTAACCAGACCTTTTTTTTTTTAAATAAATAAATACAGCGTTAAGACAAAGAAGAAAAGTGAAAGAAGAATTTGAAAATAATTTACTATTAAAAAATGAAAAAATAAACCTGGGAAATAACTCGATGTCGAAGAAGGTCCGAAGCAGCAGAATCATCAGCCATAACGACACCGTGGGGATGAGAATGAGTTGCATGCGCTTGAACATGTACCTCTCCCTCTCCATCTCCAAAGTTGCCGTCATCTGCACTGACGGATGAAAATTTCCGATTTCTTCTACTATAATAAGAAGTGGCAAGAGAGTCAACCATCAAAGTCCCAATAGCAGCAACCATAGCTACAAAACCAGTAAACGGAAACTCTCCCCATGGATTTCCATTCAAACAAGGAGATGTCAAGTTGTTAAACGCATCAGGAAGAATATGAACAAAACCAGTTGACAGAATTACCCCAGCCGCGAGCGATTTTATTAGAAAGAAGATATCACTTTCAGGATGTAAAGCTGGAATAAATCTTGCAACAGTCGGAAGACAAACTCCAATTGCGCCTGCAGCAAGTATAGAAGCTATGGCTGCAAGTTTATACTTAAGAGCCAAAGACTTGGGGGGAATATTGCGATCGGGTTCACAATTACATTCACCCAAGACGAGCCAAGGAAGTAGGAGAAGAGAGCAAATGATTGTAAAATAAAGACGGTTGAGTTTGATCATGATAATGATTTTAATATACTTGATAGACCAAACAATCTTCTTCTATTATATATAGGAGAAAGATATATGGATGAAGTTAAGAATGCACCCGCCCCAATGATGTCTACAGCTAATACATTAATCTCAAGGAAGGGGCAGTAAAGAGTAAGACATATGAGTATGACAAGCAATTTGAAAATGGGGAAAAAGAAATGGAAGGTAAAGCCACGTAAAATTGTCGAAATTATGTTTAAATCTTTGTGGTAGCCGTCTCATTCCATCTTGTCTTATTTGTGTTTGCAATATTATTATTTCATCAATCTTGACTTTGTCGTCAAACCGGGGGGTCCTCCTAAATGCAAAATAATATAGCATGAATGGGTTTTGTTTTGAAGCTGTCGTAATCTTATGTATAATGTATTAGCTTTTTTTTCCTTATTGATGCTGTGTTCGAAGTAAGGAAAAAAAAAATTTAGTCCATGAGTTTTATACATAATAATTATTCAGTTCAATTGTTATTTACTTGCTAAATTTTGTTACCATATCATTATTTAGTTCTTCGGTCCATATTTTTTGGGTATATTGTATTAAATTTTAGTTATTATGTCTAAAAGTGGCAAGAGAATATTTTTAAAATACAAAAATGCTTCAGATAATTATAAATTATTATTATTATTAAAAAGAAACTAGTTGCAAATTTTGAAGAAAAAAAGCAAATCTCGTTTCCTTTTTTCTCACTTCTAGGAACTTTCATTTCTCCTTTCCATGGTTTATATTTTTGCGACCACGATGAACAAATCATCAATTCCTATTAGACCGCGATGCTCATCATAATCATCATAACCCATTCTTGCGATTCAATCAAGTCTCAACTCTGTCATAAGACCGATTCAACCTCCAATTGGTGTGGGCGCTGCACTACCGGGACTTGGCATACCCACAGCCAACCCTAATTGGAAAACATTATGGAGACGTCCGGACTTAACTCTACCCTTACCGTAATGAGACCCAAAGCTTGCTGTTCCTTTGCCTCTTCCTCCATCATCTAACTCCACTACATCAACGAGTCATCCACAAACTCAACACTTTTCCGACCTGGAACCGATTGAGCAGAATAAAAAATGCTGATCATCTCTTCTGCCTTTAGTTGTGCTGACCATATCTTCCGTTTACAATGCAGACATGGGGCGTCATTTCGTTCGACCAAGTCTTATCTAGCCTTCATTAGTACCTATTTTTTAGGAGGTTCACCCTTAACTGTTTAGGGCTACATTTAGAATACAAATTCCAAATAAATTTTCACTATTAAAAATAGTAGATTTACATAGAAATTATTATAAAATAGTGGTTCTCATTGTGTTTCTCAAAAACACCTCAAAAATTACAAACCTCACTATTTTCTTTCTTTCCCAATTTTAAGAACCCTTTCTTAACAGATTAATTAATGGCTACAATTCACGTTGGGAGCTTGCCTAATATTAGGCTAAAGAACACCAAAAATATTGGTTGCCTAATATTATGTGGTGCACGCAATTCCTTTTTTTTTTTTTCTGACTATCTTTTCTTTTTCTTTTTCTTTTTATTTTTTATTTTTTTAAATTAATGCATGAGTCCTATCACTTGGATCAACCAACCAACATCTTTTGTTGCCCCGATGCAACGATTTGTACGATTTTATTGTAGGTAATTTTGAATTTGAGATTTTTGTAAGTGATTTTGTGAACTTCTATTTGATTTTTTTCCGATTGACTGTGAGTGATTTGTTTTGGCTTTTATTTTAATAAAGCAATCAAAAAAATGTTATGAAGAATATTTTAATAGAGAAACCAAAGAAATGTTAGGAAGAATAAGAGAGATAACATGAAGCAAAAGAAATAGGGATACACGATTAAGAAAAGGGGCAAATCTACGTTTACGTATTTATTTAACAGCCAAAATGGACAAAATGACTAAATAAGGACACGTTAACAAAACTTAGGGAATTAATAACAGTTCTCTAATCATACAACGATTGAATTATTATCATGCACAAAATCCAAGGATTAAATAATTATTTTTCCCTTGGAAGTAATGGTCTTCCATTTTCACCTGCAGGCTATTGTTTCTATTTTTCTTCTTTATTTATCAGATAGCTCGTGGTTTTAATTAGCTTATTTTGTCCATTTTTACACTTCAATTGACTTCGAATTTTAAACAAGCCGAACTTTCGAACTCAAACTTTCGAACTCAAATAATGAACGGGCCAAACTCAAGCCAGAATCATGGTTCACGAATAGTTTGAAATTCACAAAACTACGTTTTGTGGATTTATACAGCTTAAACAAACTCGAATTCGGACTTATCTTGAGTTGAATTCGAGCTTATTTAATTTTGGACCTCATTTTGAATCAAGCTATCGAACATGTTTACGAACCTAACAAGCCAAACTCGAGCGGAATATTAAGGTTCGAATTGACTCGAACTCGAATCTAACAAAAATTTAAACACGCCGAGCCAAATTTGTCACCATTTGGCTTGGCTTGATCTATTTACAGTCCTAGTGTCGCCCTATAAAATTAAATTAACTCCGAAGGGGGCCTCTACTAGAACCAATCTAGGTCCCTTTACTCTTTTGGCCACAGAGAAGCATATTCTCCATAGCCTCCGTTTTCCCCTCCTTTCCGTTCTGTGAGACTATCTCACTTAACACCAAATTTATGTACGACGAGCGGTTAGGATGGTATACTGCATGCATGCCTTGGGACTAGCTCCTTGTGTTCACATAAATTAGAAGATAGTCACACCCTCCTTAACAACAACCCAAATACCTATGAGTCAGACAACTACTATGTCAATGAGCGACCTCATATGCAAATCCTCCAAGGAGAAAAAGGGTTGCATGTCTCCTCTTACAATAATCAGCATGCTCATCATTTGCATCTCAGCTGCCTGGAGTAGCGCTTTTAGGCGACCTCTTATCCCGTGTACAGTGGCGAACCCACGTTGTAACATGAGGTTGCAAGTGACACCAGTTGCTTTTTGTTTTCCTTTAAACACTTCAAGTAAAAAAGATAAAATTTCATAATAATCCCTATATATTACAAGGAATGAACCCACTTGAATTTTTTTTCCCTTTAAGTGACACCTGTGCTCACAAATTTTTTTGTTGGATCCGCCACTGCCCAAGTACTTAACCTAGAGTAGATCGAGGTATTGAATGAAATAAAGTCCTAAAAGATAGGCGACCTACACGTCATGGACTGTAAGCCTGTCCTAAATCTGTTCAATTTATTGGTTTCTTCCTCTGTAACTAACTTGTTCTTTTCCTATTCCAGACATGTCTAACACATTGCTCAGCCAGGTCGGGCACTATTAATAAAAAAAACCTGTCGAATCAAAGGGAACCTGCTTTGTGCCTCCAACAGGCAACAAATAAGTTGTTCCAACAATTGATAAGAGAAAGAAAGTTGTAGAAGAGCTTGCCTCCAAAAGGCAGAAGAAGCAATGATAGTGAGATTAATGCAGAACAATTTAAGTATTATAAATTTATTGACCAAATATGACATTTAGCTAAAATGATATATATAAAACTTAAATGATATTTAGTTAAATGAAACTATCACAACTTTTGTCCCCCTAATTCCCCATATTTTTTTTTTCCCCTAAAATTCTAATTCCCATGGTAAACCACAACTACTTCGTGCATGAAAAATTGACCACATGACTAAACTTGATATGGTACGGTTGGTCTGCTTACCGTTGTGAGAAGTACAGGTCTTAAAATCAATTCCTTCAAATCACATTCTATTGCCAAATGACAATTATTTGACCCATTGGGTGTCCTTGTTAATAAAAGAATATAAAATTTGACAACATACAATATGCAACTCTTTGAATTAAAACTAGTATTCAAGGATATAAGAAAGCATACAAAAATTACAACATGCACATTTATTTTTTACTTTACAAAATTTTGCGTCCAGTTGAGGTCATTTTCTATGAACAAAAGTGTGACTTACCTAGTTCCCCATGTTATGATTAGGTGCCAAAGCTGCGATCTCCTGCATCTCCAAGTCCAGGAATTATTAACCTGTAAATACAACAAAAACAAAGTTGATTGATGTTGAAAATACTTGAAATTATGATCCAACTGATATGTGATTAGTAAAAATGATAAGTACTCACCCATGGTCATTCAGAGTTGGATCAATTATTCCCGTGTAAACGTGAAGCCTGGAAAACAACAAAAGAATATTAAACTCTTTGCAATGCTAAAAATTCATTTTTAAAACGCACAAAACTGTCTAATTAAAATTATTACCCAGGGAACTTCTCACTGAGCTTTTGAAGAGCTGGAGGAGCAGCTATTGCAGATATCTGATACACACCACTTCATTCAGCAGGATAATAATTGAAGCTCAGATAAAGAGAGCTTTAACTTTTTATGCTAAACAAAAACAATTTAATTACACTGCACAAACTGCTTTAGAATTTAATTACACTGTACATGCAGTTGATTTAATTAAGCACTCAAATACCTGACTTGCACGTAATCAATTTGAAAATTCTCTTCCTACATATTGAAGGACGCCCAATATATCAATGGAGATGAGTGCATACATGATAACATCAGAAATTTAGCATTTTTTTTTTCAAAGACCAGAAATTTTCCTTTTGAACCCATCATATTAGCAGCAAAAAAATTGCAGCAAGGCCATTTTTCTAAATCTCTCTTGCAGAAAGCCATAGAAGAAAGATAGTGATATTTGACAGCTAGGTAAGCCACATACTGCACAAGGCTTTTGACAAAGCATGATATTGTTTGTGCAAATTCTAACAGCATGTCAGGTTTATAAATACAACCAAGATTTTAAGATAAATCATATACCACTTTGATTTGTTTGTTCTCAACCCCACGTTCCTTGATGAGGTCAAGAGCTGCCACTATTGAGCCCCCTGAAAACAAACAAAAATGCATCAAAATAAAAAGCTAGAGAAACATATTGAATAGAAAAGAATGCTTCAATTCAATTATTCAAAAAATTATGCTAAGGAAATACTTGAGCACTTTGCAAAATAACAAGATGTTATGAGAAAAGAAAAGCTTAATTATTTATTTGATAAGTAAGACATTTGCATGGAACTTGTGTATGAAAATTACCATGCTATAGTTGGATTCTATGATTGTCATGATTCAGTATTGTTACCTATTACTTTTTCCTAGAATGGGATTATGACATTTCAAGTATGTGTTTGTTTCATGTTTTATTAAGGTTATCTGAGTATGTTACTTGCAGTAACTGGAATTACCAATAGTAAGCCAAGTATTTTTTATTATGCTGACCAACAGAACTTAGCATTGACTAATAGAACCACCAGTCTGTTAAAAAATTTCCTCGAAAAAAATTGAACTTTTATGTAATATCAAATATGATAGGATAACTATCAGTATTAAACATTGCGTTCTTTATATAAAAAATGAATAAGAGATGCAAAAACTATTTAAAAAAAAAATTCCAGCTCAACAAAATAATGTTGATAGATATGGCTAGGATTTCAAGCATACCTGTTGCTAGCATTGGATCTATCACAAATACTCGAGACTCTGGGGAAAATTTTTCAGGTAACCTACGGAAATGCAAAAACCAAACATGAGCCATACCAACAAAAACTAAATTTCCATATCTTTAATGTGTCAGAACAACATAAAACCATAACATATCTTTAAAACAAAGCAATAATGTATGTTATTTATCCCATAGAAAACACTTACTTGTTTAGGTATATTGTTGGTAGAAGTGTGATGTCATCTCTGCTTATCCCTAAATTTTCCAGAGAGAGGGGAGAAGAGTGGGATAAGGTTAAAACAAGCAATCACAGAAATCCCAATTGCATTAGAACAAATTTTTTTATTTGTTCAAGAAAAAGTTAATTAACTAATTTCACAATAAGCATTATTTATAGCATCAACATTTTCCCAAGCCTAATGGATAATAAACAAAGTGGGGAATAATCAAACACCTTAATACCTCTATACAAATGTTGAAGAATAGTGGAGATTCAAGCCTAAAAAATTATTATCACAGCCTACTATCATTCATCTTTATACTCATAATTTGTCTTCTCTGCTCATGCTAAAAGATTCTTTCCTTACCTATATGGTAGGTTTTTGTTGCAGGCAAGACTGATGATGCATGTTCTGCAAGAGCAAGACCAGCTCTCAAGACTGGAACAACCTGTTAATTAGAGTTTGATTATATAACACCAAAATCTAAAAGACCTTCCATTTAAGAATAATGGCATTAAAACCAATCAAAGATGCACCCATATAAGAAAGATAAAACAGCAAAGACTAAACATGCTGGAGTGCTATAGCCAAAAACTAACCGCAACAGGCTCCCTTGGATCAACGAATTCAACTGAAGCAACACCCATTGGGGTCTGAATCTCCCCAGTGACAGTAGGCTGGTAGAAAAGAACAGAGAAAAGTAAAATGATAAAAAACCACAAGATTACATAATGTCCGGTAAATTAAAGATGGGATTTCCCAGATATATGAAGATGCAATGGAGAAGTGATGGTTCTTTTGTGGCATCATCAATTTTACTGGGATCAAAACTGTACAAGGACAAGATTTAATCCGGTTGTTTTCCAGGAACTCTTGAAAACTTCGTAAATTATAAATTCTAAATAAAGAATACGCCAATAACTGAGAACTAAAACATAAAATGACAGAAGGGAAGGAGTTCAAATCCAAATCTTATAAAGTCAGTAAAATCCTAATTACCATTGGGCACAAATTTTTTAAGACATGCATGTATACAAGAGAGGAATTTCAAATGCATGGTCGTTTTCCCTTGGCTTTTACGGCTTGAATCATCAGAGCATTTACTTTGATTTGTCTTCATCTAACATTAGAGTCAATTACGTGTCAGAATCGAAACAAAATCTTATCAAAACGGATGAACATTTAAGCAAGCATCGTTATCTTTAATACAAAAAATATGGAAGGAAGGAGATAAGTACAAAGGAAATCAATTCCAAAGAATTAAAAATGAGCACGTAATAGAAAAACTTACCAACCAATCCCTTGAAGCTTCATACACGAGTAGTCTTCCTAACTCAGCCATAGCATTTTCTGAAAAATCAGGATTAACAATATCAACAAAGAAGTAGAATAACAACAAATTAAAATACAGAAGAACCTACAGAATTATACACTCAACTGAAAATGGGAGAAGGAGTTTGGTCATTTCTCAAAATAGAAAGCCAATGCTTAATCAAAGGATGTGGAGGCACAAATACCTTCAAAAACAACGTCATAAAATCAATTAGCAGAAAAATTAGAAAAGAAATGAAAAAGCTACTAAAGCAGAAACTGAACATACAAGCATTCTATCTCCGGCTACAGGCTTCTCCTCTGTAGCCATATGAGACTTGACGGTTACAGACCTGCATTGCGAAGGACTGGAACAGGACATCTAAAGAATCATCACAAGCTAAAGTATCAATAATTTGGAATTTCCATAAAAAGTTGCAGAGCATGTAAAGAAAGAGTAGAGTGTAAATAGGATATGGTAAACCTTATTTGGAGTGAGACTGAGAAGCGCATAGGAAGAAGAATTACGATAAAAGATTGGGGTTTGTAAGTGACATTTGGATGCCAAATCCGCCGTACAAGGCGGGCACCGGAGAAAGGAATTAATGTGGAACGCCATACATCCAGGCATTTGCGATCTGAGATGGAGCTTCGATGGAGTGTAGAAATCAGATAAAATCATTGCGGGAAATCGTTTTACTGTTTGGATGGTACTAAGCCCATGGGCTCTCATTTTATGCTGCCCACTACTAATGATTGCAAACGACGGAAGAATCCAATGCTTATCGAGTATGACATGAAAAATATTCATTTTCTCTATTTTTCTTTTATTTTTTTTATTTTATTTTATCAATGTTACATATGATTTGATCAATTAAGTTTACGTTACCTCAATTAACAAGGAGCAATCAGCATTACGTCACTTGTGGATAAAATTAAACTCAAAATCTCTATATCCTAAGTTCTCTATTATATAAAATTTCAAATTAATAAATTATTCCAAGTCCGATATATGATGTCATGATTTATGGATTTAGATCCCAAAGCACTACCAAAGTTTAAAGGTCAGAAAACATTTAGTAAATTTTGCTGAAATCCAAACTAATACCAATAAAGTTATGACATTTGAATTGTTTTCATAATTCTATTCAAATTCAAAATCACTTTAAATTGTTTTAGAAAAATGTTCTCACAATACTTAATTGTCTTCAAAATATATATATATTTTTTTTATTTAAGCAAAGTTTCTCAACACATTTTACTTTAATGGGAAACTAAATCGTCATATAAACTCACACGTTCTCCTTTCATGATATACTTGAAATCTAGCAAAAATAATGTCGCAATCGTATTTCATGATATACTTGAAATCTAGCAAAAATAATGTCACGATGAGAAGAAATTTAGTATTTTTTCATAAACAATACATGAAATTCGATGAAAAGAAAGAAATAGGCCAAAATTACAAAGCAATTGAATCTTGATCACCCTAAGATTTTTTTGGCTCTTTTGGTGGTTTACAACAATCTAAGCTCAGTATTTAAGCTATATTCACGATGGAATTACAAAAGCAATTGAATCTTAATCACGCTAAAATTTTGGCTCTGTGGTGGTTTACAACCATATAAAGAGAGACTAATTACTTATAATTCTATCTTCTTATATCTCACCATCCCACAATTCTTCAAGGCTTTTATAAGGACTGTGTGTTTCGTGTATTGCAAAATCCCCTCGAAGAAGCCTTTGCTGATATATAAAATAAAAAAGACAAATATATAAGATATGATTATTGATCACTCAAAGAAATATTGGAACCTGGATGCAAATGTATTATGCATACCTGGTGGATTTCTGATAATTTAGAAAACAATTCTGGAGGAATACACCAATCGAACAAGCTTAAATTTTCCTTGATCCTTGATTCATTGACACTCTTTGGAAGGACGCTGTGACCGCTTTGAATACCCCAGCGAAGGGCGATTTGTGCTGGCGATTTGTTAAGCTTCTTAGAAATTTCAATTAGTATTGGTTCTTTTAAGATTTCTCCCTTAATCCAAGTACCTGGAGATCCTAGGGGAGAATATGCCTGCAAGGGAAATTAAATTTCATAGATTATTTCAACAATCATGGTTTTGGTACGATGGCAAGCCTAATGCATTAAAATAAATGAGTAATACCGAGAGATGCACTCCTGTAGATTTGCACAAATTATGAAGTGCAGGCTGCTGCCAAACAGGGTGGCATTCGACTTGATTAACTGCTGGAGGGATTTTAGCAAATTTTAGGAGGTCCTGCAGTTTCTTAGTTGAGAAGTTGCTAACGCCAATCGCTCGTGCCTGACCGGATGCATATAAGCCTTCCATTGCAGTCCATGTCTCCGGAAGGCACAAGGGGGCCATGATTTCTGGATCCCATCCTTGACTCCCTGCCTTTGTACGAAAAGGCCAATGTATCTGCAAAACCAACCCATAAATTTTTGCAGGTGATGGTGTTTGACAACCCAATTCAACAATTCAAATTACTTGTTCTTGATATAGAAAAGTGAGCTATACAATCGGATTTTATAGTTTTTTTTTTTTTTTCTGAATCAAAGTAAAAAAGTCTGACCAAGTAAAGGTCAATATAGTCAAGTTGTAGATCTTCTAAGCTCTTGCTAAGTGCCTTTGAAACATCTTCAGGAGCATGGTCACTGCACCTGCAATTATTATAGCCACAACACAACTGATTCAACAATTGATGAACTATGGATTTCTTCAAACCAAAACATCCAATATCAAGCTGTAACCACCACATGGTTTAAAAATACATGTACCGAAAGAGGAGAAATGACAAATACTAAATACCATAGCTTAGATGTGATGAAAAGCTCATCACGTTTCACTACTCCAGAGGAAAATAAATCCTTCAATGCTTCTCCTATCTGCATTTATTACTTTAATATTCATATCATTCTACGATAAAATTTATGAGAACCATATTATTATTAATTATTATTATTATTAGTTACCTCTTTTTCATTATTATAAACCTTTGCACAATCAATGTGTCTGTAACCAGCCTGCAAACACGAAAATAAGGATCTCAGAACAGGTAATGAAATGTGATTGAAAAGATTGAAAAAGTGAGAGAGAGAGAGAGGGGGTTGAGAATAATGCGAAAAGAAGGGGAAAATGAAACTAACCTTGACAGCAGCCTTGACGGCATCGCCGACGATGCCAGGTTCCGCTTTCCATGTCCCCAATCCGACGGACGGAATTTTAGCACCCGTATTCAGATCAAAATGTTTCATATTTGTGTCCATCTTCTATTAAAATGAATCAGGAATGAGATACTATTTTTTTTTTTTTTTTGTGACTTCAATGATACTAATCAATCAGATTAAGCTATTCAGATCAAACAAATAAGGTAATTAGCTCTCGGGAAAAGAAAGTGACGAGAGATGTGGTTGTGGTGGGACCACGATTTTTTAGTTTGTACTATCAGTGTCATATGGTTAAAATTTCCCTACAATGCTAGAGTTTCACGGCAACCAAAATGGATCCTTGCCCTTTTTTTAATCCAACAAACAAGGCAAATTGTTCTTTTTTTTTTTTCGATTTCACCATTCCGGTCACCAATCCACACGGACGGCAACTAGCTGCATTTGTACGCTCCGTGGTAAATATGGTATTTCATTTCTTTTGATATGACAATGAAATCCGTTGTTTCACATACAAATGAATTATATTGTCAACGAAACAAAAGTTTGGACACTCAAATACCATAAAGGATCCAACCATAGAAATAACTAATTTAAGGGCTCGTAATAAAATAACTTAATTACCATCATATAATAATACTTCCAGAAATAATAAATTAGCTTCTCATGATGATGATTGTAATTTGTGGTACAATGACAAAATAAAACTTGTAAATCGCCCACAAAGTTTTTGAATTATCTCTTGACTGAGACTGAACTTCCAGTGAGAAGTTGCAAACCTTTATGAAACAAAAAAGGTAATAGATGAGTTTAAACAATCTCTAACACTACAACCAAGTCCAAAAATCTAAACATTTCATTTAAATGAGACAATATCCCTTCACACCTATGAATTTCGATAGCTAGAATTGCTCAAACCGTTGCTTTACTTTTCCATGAAGCCCTTGAGGTTCTTCAACCATACCAAGTACTCTTTGTCGTCCTTATTTTTCATGTACTCGAACAAAAAGTTTGTCAAGCTAGGTTTGATTCCTCTAATCTCGAGATATTTATAGAATGCCTTCTGCAAATTTTCATCCAAATCACTGGCAAAAAAAAAAAAAAAAACAGTCAATAAGAATTGAGAGAAAAAAAAAAAACTCTAATGAGTCTGATATTAGACACTAGAAACTTACGAAAAATCAGGTCCTTCATATGCAAGTTGATCTTCGGCCGTTTCTGAACTCTTAATCGACAGTGAATCAATTGTTATCTCATCAGGGTAAGCAGTGATACCAAACTCCAGATACTGACCCTTCCCCTTAGAAATATTTACAACCAATGGAATAGTTGGTGGGTAAGCTGACTCTGCATCATTTTCACCGTCATCACCATCTTCTGCCTCCTCTCCATCCTCAGGAAAAGCAGGCGCATCCACTTCAACTTTGATAATCTCATCTTCATAACTTTTTTCTAGTAATATGGTTCTCTCTCCAGCATTATCTATAATTTTAAAAGGAAAACCATCTGGGATATTCTCTACCTGTTTAGGATTCATTGACAGCAAAAGAGAATAAGAAAACATTTTGGTATCTTTGAAACTCATCTCCAAATTTCTAACCAGCACTGAAAAAAGAAATAATATTTTTTGTTTTTCTCAAAGAGACTTCACTAGAAGGGTTTACTAAATAACTGAGTATACACATTATTGGGTAGCCGAATTGGCAAATCACATAAATAACTCGTAAGGCATCAGAAGCCTGAAAAAGCGGAACAAACGTAGAACTGTTATGAATTCCAGCAGGTAAACAACACTAGAACTAAGCTATATAACATAATGACCAAAAACATGTTCTGGTAAACAATAGGATTAATAGGTAGGAAGGAGAACAAAAAGCGGCTAAGCAATGGAAGAACGTATGAAGTGCATAAACTTCATTTTAATAGCTAAAAGGAAAATAAAGCAGCTGAACCCCTGGAAAGTAAGATGTACTGAAGCAGCAGCAATTGTGCCTATTTGGTAAACTAAATCCATATCCAGTTTAACAGAACATACATCAGCTACTATCCAGAAGTAGAAAAATGATTCTGTCAAGACAAACATATAATTTCATTTGTGTAATCCAGCATATAAATAAATAACTATATCAATGATGAAAAAAAAATTATCGTACAAACACAAAGACGATTAACTCAAAGTTCACTAAAGTTGTAAACAAGAGCAAAGTATATGAAACAATCTTAAAAATCAAAATAGATATATAAGGGCACAGAGAAAAAATTTGACGGATCGACAATATCAATGATTCTCTGAAATTTTGAATCAAGATTGCATTTTTAGAATTAATGCTCAGCAAATAAAACTATTTTACATTGTAGTCAAGAAAATCATTATCGAGTACACATTAGATAAAAAGAAGATACAAAATAATAAAACGAAAAAAGATTTTTAAAATTGTTCATAAAAAAGAAAACTCACTGCCGGTTCTTCGACGCAATCAATCTCAGACTCAAGGACTTGAACCAGATTGTCATCGGCATTCCGTCTAAGTGCAGTGGTAGTAGAGAATTGAGAGAATGGAAGAAAGCTTCTCCGTCCAACCTCGCGGCCGAGACTGCCTTTTTCGTGGCAGAGAACTGCCGAAATAGCGCTGTGGAATGTCCTCCGGGACCCGACAGAGCGGATTGCGAGAGGAAGAAGGGATGAGGAAGCTCTGCGAAGCATAGAAGCGAATGCCATTAAAGAATTTGATGAGAAGTGGCGGAGGAAGAAACGGGTGTTTTGCGCGGTTAGGGTTTATGGAGAGGGTTTTGGATCCTTTAAAGGGCTTCTTTGAAAATTTAGTAGATATTTGATTTATTTTTTTTTTCTCTCACTTCTTCTAAAAATCAAGTTTTCGCCCTTTCATCTATTCTAAGGCCGGGCTAGAGGCCGATACAAAATTTGGGCTAGAGGCCCATACAGTTTTCATACTTAGGCTGCTTCTTGAAAAAGTGTTGGGTGCAATTACCCTAAAAAATATCACAAAGTATGTTTAACCTTAAAAATATCACAAATTAAATCTAAATATTAATAGTATCCCTTCAAAATCATGCATGTCCCTTTCTTTTTCACATCCGCTCTCCCTCTTCTTATTCATTTTAAAATAATTTTTAAAAAAACGATGATTTCAAATTTCAATTTCGATAATATTTGGGGATCATCTATGGTGCGTATTATTATGATATCTGCTTTTAGTAGCAGATTGCGTGAAGCTCAAAGAAGAAGATGAATGAATTTGCGTGAAGGAGGAGTTGTAGATGTGTTTTATGTAACAGATGGAAAATGAGCAACTTTGCAAATTATAGTTACGTCTAATAAACATGACCATGGGCCAATTTTGGGCCGCGGCATGGCGGGCCACGGTTCAGCGGATGAGGGAACAGATGACCAGTGGTTTGTTGTCGGGCCGGTTAACCAGTAGTCCATGGTTCAAGCGGTAGTTTATGACGGGCTGATTAGTGAATGGTTCAAGTGATTCCGAACCGGTAGTTTTTGGGTTGTTTGAACGGTTTACGTACAGTTCCGATTCATAGTGGGCTACAATTCAGAAAATGGTTAAACTTGAATTGATATGCCCTGTTTTGTTTTGGGCTTAGTGATTACAGTTCGAGGCCGAGCCGGTTCCAGTTAACCGACAAGTAAAAACCGCCGGTTTTTTCATGTTGAACCCGCCATGATCACCTCTAACATCTAAGCTTAGAATTTTAGGTATTTAAATTTAAAAAATAATAATAATGATGGAGAAAATGGTTTATCAATCTCTTCTGTTTATTGTTAGGTTATTTTTTGTTTGTTTGTTTGCGAATGAAGTCTGGATCTAGCAAAGTTTCTAATTCTTTTTACTAAATAAAAGAAATATAAATTCATTTATTGGTGAATGGCAATAAGAATAAGAAAATAAAATAAAAGTAAATAAATTTATTTCCTAATAAATAGTGGCCTCAATTTATTTATTAATAAATGGTGGGTGATAGTGAAAAGAAATAAAACTATATAAATTGATTTACCAGTCAAAAGTGGCGATTGGTTAAAAAAATAAAAGCAAATAATGGAAGCCATGGTGTTCAGTGGGTTACTCCCGCGAGGGTCTTAGAATTTTTATTATTATTAATAACTGCCTTATGGGCCAAGGTTTTAATTCCTTTTATTTTTTATTTTTGGAAAAATAGGATTAATATGCTTGCAAAATAAGAAAAGCTTTTTCATTTTCTGTTTTTAATAGGAACATTAACATTAATAGAAATCAGCTTCCATTAGTTAAACTAATATTTTGTTTATTAACCAAAACATTACATAATTTTTAAACTTTAGAGAATTTATAAATCAAAATATTGATTAGGTACATTTTATGGATTTTGAAATAATACAATTTCAGTATTTTCAACAAAATGATATTTTAAATATTAAACAAATTTTATAAATTAAAATTTTTAAGTGTTTTCAGTTTATTGAATAAAAGTTTTAAATACAATTTGAGCCATTTAGCATTACTCTGAAATTTTGAATTTAAGATCTTAAGTGATTGTTACTACTGATATAAATAATTACACTATTATTATATTGAAAATCATAAATGCAATGAGATTATAAATATAAGAAATAAAAGCCAATAATTTTTTTAAAGGTTTTAAATTTTTTATCTTTAAATTTCATGTAATCTATTTTTTCTAGCATTGAATTAATTTTGTAAGGCTCACATTACCATTTAATATTTTTTAACTTTGCAAGTGCTTTAATTTTCTAGTAATAGAAAAGACTACTAAATAGAAACTTTAGCTTCTTCCTAGGTTGTGAAAACTTGAAAAACATATTCACACAAATGAAATGAATCCAAATGAATTTATTAGAAACATGATAATTACTTAATTAGGGCCCAAATATAATTACCCGGTGATTCTACAATTTCTCAACTCCAAAGACATCAAGTTTTGCAGACAATTAAATATCAAATCATTTTACCTCTCCTTTCACTCACCACCCCAGCCCTTGAAAGGAGATAATTGCTCATATCTCACCATCCCACAGTTCCTCAATATTCCTGTATGGGCCATACGTCTCATGCACAAATGAGGTTCCTTTTATAAGTCTTGCCTGCAAAATTTTATAAGAAACAGAAATTAGTAACTATTTCATCTTATTGCTTTCATGATAACATTTGGAAACTAACAGCCAGCTATTATGAATTAGGAAAATTTTTAACTTCCTACGAATTCCAGCGTTTAATCAATTCTGTTCTGATCCAAAGTGTATAAAACCATTTCAAACAACTGCATATATCTTTAGGAGATGAAATTGCTTGCCTGCTCAATTTCAGAGAACTTAGCAAATAAGTCTTCAGGAATAGACCATCCAAAGACATCAAAGTTTTCCTTTATCCTATTTTCATTTGTACTCTTAGGAAGAACACTATGGCCCATTTGCAGGCCCCAGCGAAGTGCTACTTGGGCAGGAGTTTTTCCCAATTTCTCTGCAACCATGTTCAGGATTGGATTCTTAAGAACTTCACTTTTAAGCCATGTGGTGCCGGGAGATCCTAAAGGTGAATATCCCTGAAAAAAAAAAAGTATAGAGAAAAGTGAAAAAGAAAAAGAACAATCACATGAACAGATTCAAATTTTAATAAAAACAAAGTTTTCACAAATTGACTGAAGATTTGCCTACTTACAGAGAGGTGAACTCCCTTGGACTGACAAAATTCACGTAGCTTAGTTTGCTGCCATGATGGATGGCACTCCACCTGATTCACAGCAGGAGGAATACGTGCCACCTCTAGCAAATCCCCAAGTTTCTTTGAAGAGAAGTTACTCACACCAATAGCACGAGTCTTTCCTGAATCATAGAGTGCTTCCATTGCTTTCCAAGTGCTAGGAATATCTGGTTGATCAAAGTTCTCAGGCTTGAAGCCAACTGACCCTTTCTTCATCTTCAATGGCCAATGTATCTACAGAATAGAGCAGCTTCTCTAGTTGCAATAACGTACTTTAAGCAAGATAACAGTATCTATGTAAGAATGATGGTTACAGTAGCTGTATTGAGGATCAACAAGATATAATTTTCTCAAATAATTTCAAGATGACATCAAAGAGAAGTTTTATACATATGCCTTTCAACTGTTCCATTAATTTTGTTGTCTGTTGAATATATTGACAACATTGAGCATCAACCCAAAACCAAGTCACAATTAACATAAGAAAAGAATAATAGCACTAATGAGGTAATACATACAAGGTATAAATCAAGATAGTCAAGCTGCAGGTCACGCAAGGTTCCTTCCAGTGCCTTAACCACATCTTCCGGTTCATGATTATTACACCTGTATGGATCAGTAATCAAAGGCAGGTTTGAAGGAATAAGGTCAAACTCTTGGCAGAAACGGCATATAATTCAACCAAAATGCTTTGCAGAGTCACATTCTTCGCTAGCACAGAGTAATTTAGTCTCAGACAAAAAAAAAAACAAACAAACCAGAGTTTTGAGGTAATGAACAATTCCTCGCGCTTCACCACACCATCTTCAAATAGCTGTTTCAACACTGCACCAATCTACAAGGACCAAAAAATTAATTATGTATTTCTTTTGAATACATGGAATTGTAATTTGCACATTCAGGTGTTATGCTGAAAAATATATATACAAGACATGTTATCTGAAAAATAAAAAATCCAGAAAATGGCATGGCTACGCATAAATATGAAGCAATTAATTTCAAACTATTTTAATTCTTAGAACTTATTTCATTTTATGGCTTTCAATTTTGGAATCAATGAAATATAACTCTGTGGCTCATCTTCATCAAAATTGTTGTGTTTCTGCTAAGATAAGATATAACCTTTTCACATTTATATAGTCCATAATGAAAAAATCTCCAAACTGTAGCTTCAGAAGAGTAAATCAACACATGAGTAAAGGATCAGAGTCGAGAATTGTGGTGGACAATACTGAGTACTGAGTTTTGGAATTGAATACCAAACCAAATACTAAAAAGAAGTATCTACGAGTTTTGCAAAATCAAATTTATAACCCTCAATTTGCCTTTCTACAATTTATTATTCATCACTTTTAAAATTCACTTATTCCAAACAAAACAAAGCACATAATTAAAATACATATATACAATTGTTTTTTACCTCCTTCTCATTGTTGTAAGCTTGGGCACAATCAAGATGGCGGTAACCAATCTGAATGAAAAGAATCCAAAATCCGCAATCAATAATCAAACGCATTATTACTTAAAAACAAAAGATAAAAAAAAAAAAAAAAAAAAGAGTTAAAAACCTTGATAGCCGCATCTACGGCAGCGCCGACGAGACCAGGTTCCGCCTGCCACGTGCCCAACCCCACCGATGGCATCTTAGCTCCAGTGTTCAGGTCGAAGAATCGAATGTCGCTCACCATTTTTGTTAAAGAGAAAATAAAAATCTGAAAATGTGTCAGACTGTGGTACTGGTAGGAGAATTAGAAGAGTAACAAGAGACAAAAGCGTGAAAGGAATATATGGCCGGCAAGATGCGACAACCGTTTTACACGAGAGAAATAAATGACAAGTCTTTAAATAAACAAAGAAGAAAGGAGAGAACAAGAGTCAAGACACGTGTAATTATGGACGAGTGGAGTGATACTTTGGCTGCCGCTCCAATCCACATATTCATATACTTTCCACGTGAACTCGCCTAATGGCTGGTCAAGTTACAATTTTAACTAGTCAATGTCGCAAAGTCTGACTTGGGTGTGTTTGTACAATATGAAACGAAAGGGTACGTATACGCTTGCGTCATCGTCGTCCCGGCAATTTTTCTAAAAAACAGAACCTTTTTTTTTTTTGGTAAATTGCACATGCTTAACTGACATTTAGCACAAACGGTAAACCTGTAATAATTCCAGCATAAATTTAACTTTGTATTATCAACAACTAAGTTGGCCTAAAAGGATGTTGTATTACACCGCAAAATCCAAGTTCGAATCCTAATATTATAAATGAAGAGAACTGGGTTGGAGCATTGTCCCTTTAATGGACTCTACAGTATCCCAATCTAGAAATTCTACTTGTTTTTGTTGCATTTGCAGAGTCATGTCATACAATACAAGGAAGATCAGAAATATCCAGTTTTTATCACTTCTCATCAACACTCCATGTGAAAGACTACTATCTGAATTATCCTTTCAGAATCCACATTGTTTATCATAGTCAATTGACAGAATTAGTAGACAACAGCTTTTCCCATCTGAGGATCAAGTTTATATCATATATGACTCAACAATTTTGTACATACAAGTATTAGAGCTATAAATGAATTTAACTTGAGCAAATAGCCAAATACTATGCGACAGCAATGGGTGAGCATAATATAGAGAAACATATAACATAATCAGAATTTGAAATAGAGAAACAAACATTGAATTGGAAGTTCAGTTACACTAATTATAAGGTTTTTACATTAACATAGAAATATTAATATAGGATAAGAATGACTTTGAATTGTATGAAAATGACTCGTAAACTGAAAATCATAGTAGGAAGAAATTCATAACAAATTTCAACTTCCTGAAAATGGCTACTAAGTTGCAAATTCACATTTCACATTATTCCCTTGGCTCTATAGATAAAACTATGATATAAATTAATGCAAGTAAAACAAGATTTCTCATAACCAGCATTATTCACACACAATACATTCTTGTCAGTTCCTTGAAAATGTAAGCAATGAGATAGTAATTACTCTCAGAATGAGCACAGAACAGAAAAGGAGAAGGCAGAGCGACAAGAGCATAAAGCTCTGTTCTCATTTCAAGAATATCCCTTGCATCTTTTTAATGACAATTCATTCAGCAGAACAGAAACATCAATGCTAAGCACAACCATGTCAAAGTGTCACGTTCTAAAGCAAAGCAAATGACGACGATGAAGAAGAAGAAGAATAAGTCCATGCCACATTCATGTAATGAAAGAAACAACATCAACCAAAAGTACTAGTAGCAGTAGCACTACTAAAAGTTGTATTCTGCTTCAGCTTCACCTTCTATCACCTTTTATTTATTCATTGCATGTAGATAACGAATCCATGGTGTGGGAAAATGCATTGTCAAGATTGAAAAGTTCTATATGATTTCATAAAATGAGTGGAATAAACATAGTTCTAGTCTCACTATCCATTTTGGTTTCACAATTCACCATCCCAGAGTTGTTCAATGGTCTTGTATGCACCATAGTTCTCATGCACGAGTTCTGTGCCCTTACTTAACCTCTCCTGCAAATTACAACCCACTCACTCAATCCGATCTCATCCCAGAGAGTAACAATTTGAAAGTATAAACATCATAGATCACCATATATTCAACAATAAAAGAATCCAAATAGTAATCAACGTTTAGAAATGACATGAAGACAAGCTAATGTCTTAATTGTATTAAAAAAAAGTAGACTCTGGAACATGATCATGAAAACAATTACTAAAAGTGCACACCAACATAAACATGAGAAATAGAAGCTGAGTAAGGTAAAGTAGAGGAGATTAAGGATACTAAACGGTAACTAAAATAGAGAGCATTAAATGAAAGACAAATTATAGAAAAATATTAAACAAAAATATTATTCACCTGCTTGATTTCTGAAAACATAGCAAATAAATCTTCAGGAATGGACCAATCAAAACATCAATATTTTCCTTAATCCATCCCTCATTTGTGCTTTTGGGAAGTACACTATGACCCTTTTGTAGTCCCCAACGAAGAGCCACTTGCGCAGGAGTCCTACCTAATTTCTCTGCTATCATCTGCAAAATAGGATTCTTAGGAACCTCATTTGTGATTTTCGGTGAACCTGGAGAACCCAGTGGTATGAATCCCTTAAGCATGATGAAAAATCAACATATGTTATTTTTATAGCCAACCAATGGATGACTGAAATTTGAGAGTTGCATCTCATCAATTTAATGCAAAACCTCTGGTTAACAGAAGGAATAATACTCACAGATAGATGAACTCCTCTGGAGTTGCAGAAATCATGAAGCTTTTGCTGTTGCCACATTGGATGGCGTTCCACTTGGTTAACAGCAGGAGGCACTCTTGCTACTGCCTAATGATTTTCAAGCTTCTTGGATGAAAAATTACAAACACCAATAGCTCGAGCTTTGCCAGAATAATAGAGTTCCTCCATTGCTCTCCACGTACTAGGTATGTCTGGCTGGGTAAGGCATCCAAGTTTTGAGAACCCCTTTTTCATGCTAATTGGCCTGTGAATCTTCAAAAAATTTATTGTAGTTTTAGTTAGACACATGGAAATGATAAAGTTGAGATAAACAAAACGTTACAGTAAAACTACCAAATTATCTGTTTTAAATGTGTCTTGAATTATACCAAAGGATAATCAATACAGTAATGTAGCTTAGTTTGGATACATATTAGGTAGAAATCAACATAGTCAAGTTGTAAGTCATATAAAGTTCTGCCCAATGCCCGTGATACATCTTCTGGTGCATGATCAGTACTCCTGCATAGATAAGAAATAATCGGAATTGAACCCTTTGAGGATAACTTTTGACTACTCAAATCTCAGGAAGACCTCTAAGTCAGGTCAAATGAATACCAGAGTTTTGAGGTGATCCATAAGTCCTCGCGTTTCACTAAACCATTTTCAACTACCTTCTTCAGAGCAAGACCAATCTACACAAACCAGAAGAAACATATTCTCAGTGTTTAAAATAAAAAATGTTTCTCAAATTGTAGGAACAATGAAAAGGAAAGTATGCCACAAGTTAGACATGGAATAGCAAAACAGTAGAATTTACTAATTAAGACAAGTAAATAATAGAACATAGTTCAGAAAACAATGATGTCAGTTCAAGTAGAGCTCCCAACTAGTGCACATCCTATATGAAAGACTACGGACTCCAAACGATTCCAACCGCCACAAACCAGTCAAATTAATCACCAATGCTAAAGTATCATCATCATTTAAATGAAGAAAATGGCAAGCTCAAATTAAGGCTAAAATAAGTAAATAAATAAATTAACTATTCTCCAAAATTGGTTTACCTCTTTGATTCCCATACATTGAAGCGCAATCGATGTGCCGATATCCAACCAACAAGTGACAAAACGGT
>CANUEY010028754.1:0-11725 GCA_948099555.1 Croton setiger
GACATATGTCCTGTAAATGAAGTTTTGGGATAAATAGGTTATTGGTTTATAATATATTATCAGTGAGGTTTGGTTTATGCTTTTGGTTATTTGTATGATAATGGCTAAATTGGACTTAGGTAAAAATGAGAATGTAATATATAAAAAAAAAAGAAAAAAAACATAGCATGTTTTATGACGTAAAAGTACAAGTTAAGGATGTTACAGATGATGCTTCACATGTTGCTGATTTGTTCTTTAAAGAGGTTGTGAGATTGCATGGAATGCCTAAAACCATTGTTTCTGATAGAGATACTAAATTTGTTTCTCATTTTTGGCGTGTGCTATGGGGAAAGCTAGGTACCAAATTGTTGTTTGCTGCTACTTGTCACCCACAAGCTGATGGACAAACTGAAGTAGTTAATAGGACCTTGGGTACTTTATTGAGGGCTATAGTGGGAAAGAACTTAAATGCGTGGGAGGCTTGTTTGCCTTTTATTGAGTTTGCTTATAATCGTGTTATACATTCTTCTACAGGTTATTCACCATTTGAGCTTGTTTATGGGTTAACCCACTAACTGTTTTGGATCTTGTGTCTTTTCCTACTAACGAATATTTGAGCAGTGATGGTGAAAAGAAAGCTAAGTTAGTAAAAGAGATGCATGAGAAGGCCAAGGAAAGGATTGAAAGGCGAAATAAAGCCTATGCTGAATCGGCCAATACGGGGAGAAAAGACATCCAATTTCGCAAGGGTGATTGGGTATGGGTGCATTTTCGAAAGGAAAGGTTCCCTATGCAAAGGAAAAACAAGCTTCAACCAAGAGGAGATGGGCCTTCCAAGTACTTGAGAAAATAAACAATAATGCCTACAAGATCGATTTGCCAGGTGAGTATAATGTAAGCTCAACTTTTAATGCTGCCGATCTTTCTCCATTTGATGATGCAGATTTGAGGTCAAATCTTTTTGAAGAAGGGGAGAATGATACAAGTAAGGATCCATTAAAGTTAGCAAGTGGACCTATCACAAGGAATATGGCTAAGAAATTCCAAGCCAAGTTGAATTCATATGCACAAGGAGAGGTTACCAACAGAATTCAAGAACAAGCATGCATGCAAATGGAAGAAAGGCTTAAAGAAACATCCAAGTTCGTGATTATGCTTGAATTGGACGTGGGAAATAGAGAGGAAACAACCAAAAATGAATCTTGGCTAAATGATACAAATCTTGGAAGGCAAGAAGGCTTAAAGAATGAAGAATGGGGCCGAACTTGAAGCTGCCAAAAGTTGGACGTTTTTGGGCCTAATTTTAATGTTTTGGGATAGATTAAGACTTAATTAGGCTATTGGGTTTTATTAGGGGCTTATTGGGCCTTTGGATTAAAAGTTATGTAAAAGGCTACTTTGTGGGCCTTAATTAATTAACTTAAGCACATGATCTTTTTAATTGGCACATGGCCGAATGGGGCAGCTTATTTAAAGGCTTTATGGCCCCCTCAATTAGTCATTAGTTAGGATAATTTTTAGTTTAATTTAGTTGTTTTTATGTTAAGAGAATACTAGATAGGAAAGGCTTGCTTAAGCCTTATTTAGTTAGGATTCTTATTAGTTATTTTCCAACTTAGAGTAGGACTTTTGTAAAGCCTATTTAAAGGCTTCTTTGGCCGAATATAATTGATCAATTCAATAATAATTTTCAACCTACAATACTTATATTTTCGTGTGAATTAAGAGAGTTGAGTGTTCTCCTTTCTTCTTTGCACAAAGAACTTGATTAACTTATCAACCTTAACAAAGTTGTGGCTTTCTTCAATTCCTATAAAAAATCCTTTGCGTACGAGCGGTTCTTCGTCCATTAAGAGACGATTGGGTCGTGAGGGAAGGTGAATTTACCTTTTGGGCGTGTTCTTTACTAAACGGGTAACTCGGGTTTTCTAGCCATTGCGAGCTATTGGGTCCGCGTCAGTTGCGTTTGTTGCTTTCTTCAAACATGAGTAAGAAAGGTGTGCAGGATGAAGAGGAAGATATCCAAAATGAACCTGCTACTTTCAAGACATACATGCAAGAGAATAGTGCAAGAAAGGAAGAGATGGCAAGGATGATGGCTACCTTAACTGAAAACATGAATCGCTTAATAAAAGAGAGGGAGCAGCCGGCACCACCAGTAAGATTACCGCAAAGACTTCTACCTATAAGGGTTGGAATGAGGGAAAGGCATGACGAAGAAGAAGAGGTGGCAGAAAATCAGCCACGACATGACAATAATCTTACTTCCATCAAGATGAAGGTTCATTCCTTTGAGGGGAGAAACAATGTTGAAGAGTAGATTGAATGGGAGCGAAAGGTTGAACAAATTTTTGATTGCCATAATTATTCTGAATAGAAAAAATCACACTTGGCAGCTGTAGAATTCAAAGGATATGCTACCTTCTGGTGGGATCAATTGAAGGCTAATCGAAGAGGGAAGGGAATGAGACCCGTACCTGGTTGGGAGACATCGAAAGAATTAATGAGAACCCGTTTTGTACCTTCTCATTACTATAGAGATTTGTACAACCGTTTGGCGAGATTTATACAAGGTTGAATGAGTGTGGAAGAATGCCACAAGGAGATGGAGATGATCATGGCAAAGGCTAACATTGAAGAAGATGATCAAAGATTGATGTCTAGGTTCCTTGGAGGATTAAATTCAAATATTGCTAATGAGTTGGAGATGTATGAGTACAATACTATGGAGGAACTAGTTGAAAAAGCCATGAAGGTTGAGAGAAGATTGAAGAGTAGAATTTCGATGAAACCTAGCCATACCAAAGTTTCAACTTCAAGTGGAAGCTATTCAAATTACAAAGGAGATTCCAAGTACTCTTTTCAAAGGAATTCACCCTCAACTTCTACAAAGGGGCTGAATGTTAATCCACAAAAATTAACAAAGGAAACACCTTCCAAAGCTACTCTAAGTAGAGAAATCAAGTGTTTTAAATGCTTGGGGAATGGGCATATTGCTTCACAATGTCCAAATAGGCGTGTGATGATTGCTACACATGATGGGGACATTGAATCCGAATCTGAACCAAGTGATGGGGAAGATGAATTGGCCGAAGTTTATGGAGAAGGAGCTGGTTGTGAAGAAGAAGAAGATCATATATTGAATGTTGAATATAGAGAGATGTTGGTGACTAGAAGAGCCTTAAACATTCAAGTCAAGGAAGAAGGCTTGGATCAATGAGAGAATCTTTTCCATACAAGATGCGTGGTGTATAATAAGGTTTGTACACTTATCATTGATGGAGGGAGTTGCACCAATGCTACAAGCAATACCATGGTTGAGAAATTGAGATTGGTTTGTTTCAAACATCCTAACCCATACAAGTTGCAGTGGTTCAATGATGCTGGAGAGGTGAAAATGACTAAGCAAGTGAAAGTACCATTCTCAATTGGTTGGTACAAGCATGAGGTTATGTGTGATGTTGTAGCTATGCAAGCCGGCCATTTGTTATTGGGAAGGCGTGGCAACATGATAGAAGAACACAACATGATGGGTACACAAATAGGTATACCTTTACCTATGGAGGAAAGCAAGTGACTTTAGTGCCTTTATCACTTTTTGAAGTTTATGAAGATTAAAAGAAGATGCTTGAAATGGAGAAGATGCATTCAACCACTACAAGCTCAAACACTTCCAAATTGGGATCCAAGGGTAGATAGAGAGAACATGATATGAAAGTGAGTGAGAGTAAAAAAATAGAGGGAAAAGAGGCCCGAAAAGAAATAAAACAAATAAATGGCCCATTGGTAAGAGAAAATCAGCAAGGAGGAAAAAAGAAACACACATTTTATATGAGAGCTAGAGAGTTAGATATTGGGTAGCCTATTTTGCTCATTAGGTATAAAGAAACTTTGCTAACTAACCAAAAAGAATCACTTGATTCTTTACCTTCTTGTTTTAAGTCTTTGTTGCAGGAATTCAGTGATGTGTTTCCCGAAGAGCTTCCTAGTGGTTTACCACTATTAAGAGGGATTGAACATCAAATTGACTTCATACCCGGTGCTACCATTCCAAACCGACCAGCGTATAGAAGTAATCTTATGGAATCGAAGGCGATGCAAAGGCAAGTTGAAGAGCTTTTGGAGAAAGGTTTGGTGCATAAGAGCCTTAGTCCATGTTCGGTACCAGTTTTGTTAGTACCAAAAAAAGATGGTTCATGGCGAATGTGCGTTGATTGTAGGGCAGTCAACAAAATTACGCTAAATTATAGTCATACCATTCCTAGACTTGATGATATGTTGGATGAACTACATGGTGCAAGGTATTTTACAAAAATTGACCTTGTAAGTGGATACCACAAAATTCGAATAAAGCCTGGAGATGCGTGGAAAACTGCATTCAAGAAAAAATACGTTTGAGGGCAAATCTTTTTCAAGAAGGGGAGAATGATACGAACAAGACAGCTGACAAAGATCCTTTGACATTACCAAATGGTCCTTTGACAAGGAGTCGTGCTAAGAAATTTCAAGCAAGCTTGGGAATGTATGTACAAGAAGAAATATCAAATGAATTTTAAGAATCTACTGTCAAGAAGATAAATAAGGAGCTTGAGAAAAATCCAAAGTACATCACGGTTATAATATGTCTTGGAAATAAAGCTTCTTGAGAGGAAAACAAGCTTTCTTGAGATGAAAACAAGCTTAGGCTCAAATATGCATGCATTGAGTGCATGGGCTGCATGTGCATAGGTTGCATGGAAGAGAATTTGGGCTTTTTTTTTTTGTGGGCCAAATATTTGAACGAATTTACAAATATTTTTTGTTAAAGTAGGATTAGTTTAGATAAGATTTGATATCTAGTTAGGATAAGAATTTTTTTCTTGTTAGAATTTTGATTTGTTTTAGATTCTAATTAGATTTCCTTATTTCATTAGGATTTATGTCTTTCACTATAAAAAGAGGCAACATATGCTTGTAAGAGGGTAATCAACTATTCATAAAATTTCGAAATACATATTCTTTTCAAGAATATTTGTGTGATTCTAGTTTTAGGGAGAGAAACTCTAATTCTTGTATTGCATCAAGAATTCAGATTTACTTATTAAACTTTGTTTATGGCGTTTTTCTGATTTCTACATTACAAAATCCTTCCGTTATTAGCGTTATTGCTTTCATAAGCAACGACTGTTATAGAAGGTGGATTGCTTTCGTTTTCAGAATTCTTAATCAAAGTGTGCGTGCGAGTTTGAGGCCTTTATTGCCATAGGGTTCCGCGTCAAGTACTCCAATGGAGTAATCTTTTAAACTGCTTTCACTTGTATATGAAAACAAGTGGCTATAGAGTTCAATTACTTGAATGGAATTAGGAAGTTTTAGCAGCGATGAAATGTTTGGTAGTTTATCGGCGGCTATAGAGATATCTTTTCATAAAGATGTTGGAATTTGATTGAATATGATTGAAATTAGAGACTTGAGAAAGTGTTTATCTGAAAAGATTAATGAAATGATGGTGTGAAACTAGTGAAATTTGTTATAAACCATAAGTGAATTGGTTTTCCTTAGTATATAATTATTAAATTTTGTTGAGTACTAGAAATAAATTTGTTATGTAATGTTAAAACAGGAAATAAATAAGGAAATAAATGTAATAAGACATGATTTTTGAAAAGAAAGGTAGTAAATTCAAAGAGATAATTGATAAAAAAATAGGATAAATGTGAGAAAATGTTTATATATGCGTGAAAAATGTGTAAAATATATGAAATATGTGCATAATATGTGGGGTACATATAGAATAAGTTTGGGAATATATGGGAAATAGGTACATTTTTGTAAATCATAAAGGTAAATTTAGAATAAGATATGCTATTTGAAAGAAAATTGCTCAAGAAAGAAAAAAATTATGTGAAAAATACAGAGATATATGTGATACAATCATCCATACATGTTTACAAATATGGAATTTAGAGGACAAAATTCGTAAGGAGGGGAGAGTTGTGACACCCCAAACCTGACCCTACGTCGTTCCGACTTTATTTTCATGCATTATGTGCGTTTTCATTAAAATGCATTATGATTTGATTTGATAATTAAGTTAAACATGGACTATATGATTTGAATATGATAATATATGATTTGAATAAGAATAACAAGCTATGTTATAAGCTCGTTTGCCGTCGAAAGACACAAACGGAGCTAATTAGGGTTTTTGGACTCGTGCGACCGAAAAATGTCGGAATCGCATAAAATATAAACCAAATGATTTTGATATTTGTTTATTAACATGTTTTAAAGAGTTTTGAAACCTTAATTTTGCGACGATGCTGTACGGTTTTAGTTCCGCGAAAATCGTCGAGGTTTCGGACTCAGTTTAGGGCACCGATCGAACCGTGACCAATTTTCGGATTCTGATTTTTACAAAACTTCAGACACGTGTCATACGTATTTTTTTACGCTAAAAACAAGTTTTAAGTAGGCGTTGGCTGTGTTTAAAGGATTGGAATTAAGATTTGAAGATTTGAAAGTAAAGGAATTAAGAAAGCTTAAAGTTTAAGTTTTGTCTTAAGGAAAAAGTGGATAGATTTGTGCAAATTTGACCCAAGCAGCTGCTGGGCATTATCGGGACTTGTAGTGGGTGCTGGAGAGGCAGAATTGTTGGTTCAGTGGAAAAATAGTGAGAGAAACGTTGGGAAAGAGAGGGAGTAAAGGGAAAATAAGAGGAAAAAATAGGAAAACCTTGGTAAATCTTTCCATCCAATTGTTCTAACATGTTTTTAGGTTGTATATGAAGTGAATTGAAGTGTTAGATTGATTAGAAAAGGGCTGGAAATCATGGGAGAAGTGAAACAAAATTCTGGGTTCAAATTCTGGGTTCTAAGGCATTTTTAAGGTTGCTACTTTGGAGGATTATATCGTCCATTTGGTGATGCTTGTGTGAGTTTGGGCTATATGGGATGATAGAGACTATGTTGGTGTAGAGATTGGTCATTTTAGTTTACTGGAAAACCACCGGAGGTGGCCGAAAAATTGGCTGGAAGTTGAGTTGAGAGATAGGCAAAATCTGGGTTATGGGAAAACAGTGTTGACGAGCTACCTTTGAAGACTTATATCTTGAGATCTAGAGGGTTTCTGGGAATTTGGCTCTGATGGTTAGCTAGAGGGTGTGTAGAGGAAGAGAATGATGGTCGTAGCTCGCCAGAAAGCCACTGGAGGAGGACGTACGGTCATCGGGAAGTAGGCTTGAGAGACTAATATTCTGGGCAGGAGGCTGCGGGAGGCAGCGGCTGAGGCAGGCCCCAAAATGACACGACAGGCGTGCATTTTGGGAGCCAGGCGAGCGGCCGCAGAGGGCTGCAAGGCTAGCCAAAACGACGCCGTTTTGTGCATTTTGGTGAATTCTGTTTTTGGTGTCTGATTTTGGTAAATTTTGTTTTTGACTCCTGAAATTTATTTATTCTTACAATTTTACCCTTCCAGCAAAGTTTTATTTTTTTCAATTTAGTCCAGCAGATTTGATTTTATATAATTGCAATTGGACCCCTAATATTTCTGCAGCTTTGCAATGTGGCCCTTTTGGGCAGCTTTTGTAATTACGGTTAATTGCAATTTGGTCCCTAGAGTTTTAATTAATTACATTTTTGGCACGAAATTTTTATAAATTATGTTTTGATCCTACCAATCAAATTTCGATGTCCTGAGTCCGTTTTTGACGTTAGAAATTTATTTTGAGATTTTTTTGAACCTGAAAATTGAGATTTAAATATTTTGTTAAAGAATTCAATTATGAATTTGGTTTAATATGATGTGGTTTATTTATTATGGTTTTGGTTTTAATAATTATAATTATTATATGATAAAATGAGTTTGATAATTATTTTTAATATGTTATAAAATGATTTTAAATAGGAAAAGTTTATGGATTGAGTTTAAATTCTCAGAAAAATATATGGATTAATTTTAAACTCATTCAACTCAGAGATTAATTATGAAATCATGCTTCATAGCATATATGGACTTCTAATTTGATTATTTGAACATCATTGCTATGTTATGCATTATAGGAGCATCGAGTCCTCGAGCGGCGCGGGGTAAACAACCCGAGGGCCACCCGAGTTCACAACAGTGAGGTAAGTGCTAAACCCACTTACTTATATGTTTGATTTGGACTTTATGAATTTGCCAAGTATGCTATATTGAACTATTTAGACCAGTACTGAAGCTCGGTCATCTGTGATATATGAGATTGTTGTTATATGCTATTATTGAACTGTTTGGACCGGTACTGAAACCCGGTCAATTGGAAATATCCGATATATGAATTGTGATGTTTATGGTTCCAGAGTCGGTATTGAAACCTGACCAGTTGAGTTATTCGATTTGGTTATAGAGAGATTTATGTTGTTTTAACCAGTTCTGAAGCCCGGTCACATGACTATATAAAGCATGACGACATGAAATGTATGTTTTATAAATGCATTTCCACATGACTTAAATATGGTCGTTGTGATTATCGTAGCCAGTGTTTGCAGATTTCACGAGAGAAAATTACGATTTCTATATGATTTGACGGAAAGACCTACGGGTCCTATTTGATATAGAAAGACCTATGGGTCCTATATGTTATAGAGAGACCTACGGGTTCTATACGATGTAGAATGACTTGGTGTATACTGCATAATAAAGGTTGATCCTCGGATCCCTTTTTGACCGATGATATTCCGGTCTTACAGGTTTGCTAGCCAGCTATGGTTACTGATATGCCGTGAAATTCCCGGGGCAACACTTGGTCGATAAATCACAACTAAGGAAAAAGGAAAGACATGTAATTATGCATCTTATGATATTGCTATGCTATGAGATGATGAATATGATCTGGAACCATGTTATTTTGATAAGTTATATTAACCTGTGAATACTCGAATTTCGAGGCCCTGAAAACTGATTTTCCCAGACTGCAAATAGTCGAGCCGGACCGGGCGTTTTCGGATAACAGTGCCAGAAGTATGCCTTTATGGTACTAGAAACATCCGGGATTTTACGAGGGTCACAGAAATGCCCTCGAAAAAGTCATCAGAGTCCCAGAACGTCCCGAAAAGGATCCGGAATGAAAAAACGCGCGAGTTACGGAGGCAAGGCAGCCCTAGCCGCCTAGGAAGGGGCCTTAGGCCGCCCTCAGATGGCAGCCCTGACCTCCCTCCAAGGGCGCCCCTGGCCGCCCTTCACGGCTAGGCCGCCCTCCAAGGGCAGCCCCAGCCACCCTCCAGGGCGCCCCGAGCTGCCCTCGGTTGACTTTTGGCCGAGTTTAACCCTATAAATACCCCTTAAAACTTCATTTTTCTCCACACCTTGAGCTGTGTTGGCAGCCGCTCTCTTCTCCCTTTTTGCCTACGGTGATTCTTCATCTCCAGATAATTCTTTACTGCTTTCTGCATTGCTGTGATAACTTGCATTTCATTCATAATAATCATAATAAAATAAGTCCAAATCAAGCTGAAGCTAAGGAGTGGACGCCAATTACCTCAGGTATGTTTCGAAACTTGATCTCTTTGATTTAATTCTCTTCTACCCCCATTCTCAATCATGCATACATGAAATTTGCATTTGCATAATCACACTTTTTGGCTACCATGCCACCTAAATCACTTGTTTTGGCTTCAACACCATTTAAACCGACCTTTCGGCCGCAGGGCCATTTTAAATCAAATCTTTTGACTACAATCCCTAAACAATCACACCTTTGGGCTACGGCGCCTACAAAAATCACTCTTTTGGCTACAAAGCCTAAATAACAAGTCTTCTGGCTGCAGCGCCACCCAAAAATCACACTTTTGGCTTTAAAGCCTATCAAATTCCCTTTTCCCCAATGGAAACACACAAAATACACATTTTGGCCAAAAGGCCCAAAAACCAACCTCCCCTAGCGGAGATATCAAAAATCACACCTTTTGACCGTGGATGTCATAAAACTCCTTTTTCGGCCACTAAGCCTAGAGAATCACACTTTTTGACCACGTAAGTCATAAAACTCATTTTTCGGCCACTAGGCCTACAAAACATACTTTTTGACCACAGAAGTCATAAAACTACTTTTTCGGCCACTAGGCCTACATTTTACACTTTTCAACCACGAAAGTCGATAAACTCCCTTTTCGACCAAGGAAGTCGATAAACTCCCTTTTCGACCACGGAAGTCGATAAACTCCTTTGTCGACCACGGATGTCGATATACTCCCTTTTTGGCCAAAAGGCCTAAATACACTTTCACACACTCATAGTATGCATACATGCATACACACCCTTCCATCACGCCTTTAAATAGGCAATTCGAACTACATTGACCTTGATCTCTCATTCAAACGAGAGTATGTAGGCATATTCGAGATATAACCTCGGATAGCAGGTCTACCCACAATCCTTTCCAAATCTTAACATTCCTGTATTGCATACATTTAGGAGAAAGAATGATGGATATGAATGCATGACATAACCTCCTAATCCACCTCGGGTTCAAAGACTAGTGCATTTCATCCATTGGGGCGATTAGCCTAGAAATAGGTTAATCGCAAAATGGAGTCACTAGGGGTTCTTTCTTAATTTTTCCCCTTCAACAAAATAAATTAAGTGGCAACTGTACACACACATACATTCACCCCGAGTGAACATCCCCGGCCAACCGACTCCCACGCGGATCAGCCCGGCGACTCGGAAGGGGTTCCCGCTCCCTCTGGTAAGGGTCCACAATCTGGCGACTCTGCTGGGGACAAGACTTAACTAAAGTTACGTATGGGTTACCATTGCATTTATATTCATTGCATTCTTTTCCTTTAACATCCTTTTGTAGGAACAAATGCCCTTTCCTAAAGAAGCCTTGAAGAAGATTTGGACTTAAAAAAAAATAAAATAATAAATTGCATTTGCATCTGATGTGCACGGTTTTAAAAAAAAATGATGATGATGAGTTTGTTTTTAGCATAAAAAATGAATTTCAAATGAATTTCTTTTCTCTCCATAAAACTTCTTGTGAGTCGGGATAGCAAGTAGCGCTAGATGGGCATGTCTCTTTGATGATCGTCCAAGGACAGCCAAATTGTACCACCTTGGTGCTGAAAACCACTTCTAATCTTTTTAGTGGTGGCCCAAGAGTAAGTCGTACTGCTGGACCCACGCGAAACTCTTTGTTTCACATATGGCTAGGTATATCCTTACTCTAGGTGCTCAAGGGTTCCTATTAGCAACTCAGTTATCTTATGAAAATTAGAACCTTGCCCTTAGGATACCCCTGAATGGACCATTGCATTCATCCCATGACATTAAAATGAATTATGGCGTGATAGATGTATGCATTCATGCATACATACCACCTATAAATAGGGGGGATGAAAAAAAGAGAGGTAAAACCAAGTGTGAAAAAAAAATGAAAATGAAAAAAAAAATAGAAAGGAAGGAAAGAATAAAGGGAATGAATGGGATTGAATGAATCATAAAGACTAATGCTATAATTGGACAAAGAGTCTATCCTACACCTTACAAAGAAAGACCTAATCCTTTTTTCCTTTATCCATTCAGGTACTTACCCCATAAGTGCCAACATCTAGTTCAGAGTCACCAAAAAGTCCTACACCTTCTGTGACATCCTTGACCAAAAGCATACGTCTTTTTGACGTCATTTCACACATTTTATGCATTTTTATTTAAATGCATCAGAGTATGACATGATATATTGCATTTACATGAAATATATAATTTGGGAAATGATTATAAATGA